>WEIS01006659.1:0-22165 GCA_013389965.1 Todus mexicanus | reverse complement strand
TTGTGGTTGTTTTTTTGCTGTTTGTTTCTTTTTTTCTTTCTGTGTGAGCAGAGATATCTGGTGTCCTGGGGTTTGTCCAGCTTTTCTTACTCACTGATTTCAGTTTCCTTTGAAAAAGTCATTCTGTGAGGCAAGCCTGACCTGTTTCTGGTATTTCATCTAAAATTACAAGCTTATGTGAAACCTGTGAAGCACTGGTAATTAAGAGAGTTAATGGGGTGCTACCTGCAATTAATTCAATTGCTTGTGACAAGAACTTTTTTGTTTAACCGTAGTGCAGTTGTGTTGGGAGGTTTTCTTCTCTAAAGCATGATCTCTGCCTATGGTGCTGGGTTTCGTAGTTGTTTTCGTGGCTCTTGCATTGGGATTTGCGATTTCAAATTGTGTTTCTCCTTCTTCCTGCACCTTGCAGCTTTTTTAAGTTCTGACATTCAGCAGAAGACGTGAATCTCAGCATTCCTCTGCCATAAGACTTTGACATGTCTCTTAGTTTAAAAAGTACCAAGCTGTACTTGTGTCCACCAAAAAAACAAGCTCAGCCTGTTCTGAGGTGCCAGATTCAACCATAAAGATCTAAATTCAGTCTCTTATTTTCTATAGATTTCTAGCAACAGCTCAGGCAAATCAGTAAATCTCTCTCTGTAGCTCCTGTTCCTTGAATTGTGAGCATCCTTGGGGGCAAGGGCTGCTTTGTGTGCATTTGGAAAATGACTTACCACTGGGAAACTTCACTTTGCTTCATTAATACAGTTAACAAATAGAAGGCTGTACCTTCACCGAAGGTGACTTAGTGAAGAAGAATGTTGGCTGAATGCTGATATGTCATGAAGCTGTGAATTTTTTTTCTTGATTTGCAAGATGTCTAAAGGCATCTACTGTTTGTTCACAGAAAGGGGGTTTCTCCTTTAGGATCACTTCAAATAATATGTGCTTATAATCAAATGTTCGGGGTATGAGAATAAAAGGTCCTGAGTGCTATTAAAAATTTATAGCATAGGCATAATAATAACAATAAAGGCACAGAGCTGGTACATGAGAGCACCTACTGCAGTAATAATTTGAGTTCTTCACAGTCCCAGCTGCTGCGTGTCTGAGCCTGCTTTTGTTGCTGGCAGTTATGTCTTTGGGAGAAATCCTAGATTCCTCTAATAGTGGACTAGACAATAAAGTGAAATACAAAAGGTGAATGCAGTAAATGCATAAAGTTTTTATTTTACATTAAAAAAAAGGGGTTTTATTGCTTTCTTCTAAAATATGTTATTGTTCATCTTTATTTCTAAAGGCCTTCAAGTTTTTAAAATTGGAAAACTTTTGCAAAATTGTAGCAATTCCCTGGAGAGGCAGCACTGACAATACAGAGTTTAACGATAAATAGTCCTATACAGGTACCAGCTAACATGTCCTGAGTTTACTGCCAGAGCAGGGCAAGGTCTTGGCTTACATTGTGGGATGTCTGGGAAGGCTGGTGTCTGTTCCCACTACTCTGGGTATCTCGCAATCAAACTAGTGACTGTAGGGCAGACCAGGACTGCACTTCTATGCATAAATCCACATTAAAACAATAGATGGCTACACAGGAGAATGCTGTCAATGGATCCTATTGCTGCTTTCATAATTTGAAGTGATCTCTAATTAGAAGAGTAGTTGTGGTATGTGATCAAATGTACAGATTTGGCTTACAGATGTGAAAATGTAATTGTATGAACAGATGTTCATTCCGTGGATTTAATATTTGATTCCTGTTCCTGTGTCAAAAGTGCCTCTTTGGTTTATTTTTCTTCATCACTAATATGGGTGAGGAATGTCACAGGTGAGCCCTTCCTTCCTTTGCTGACCTGCTGCTCCTACTTGCTTCACTAAATAGACTGCAATTTGTTCCAAAAGAAGGACTTTGTCCTGATAGATAAAATTAAGTAACCATCAGTAAATACAACTATGTGAGCTTAAGCATTTCTTCAAAACCCTACCCCAGTATTTGTAGGTTAGCTGGAGACAAGTGGAAGTCTTTAGGCCAAGAACTCTAGGTAGGATATCCAAGTTGTGTGCCAGGGAAAGAGATGTGCTTGTCCCAAGTGTGTGTGCAGGGGAGGAGAGGGCTTTCAGATGTCCTTAGCAAGGCTGTAACACAGCCAGGGGACAGCCTGGGGCTATCAGGGCTGGGGAGGGAGCTCTCAAAAAGCAAAGGCTCAGAGTGAGGCAGGAGAGCTTTGGCTGGCTGGCTGAATCCAGCGGGGCTGTGGCCCAGGCTGGCTCGCTAGCAAGGGTGAGTTTATTCTTAAGTCATTGCCACTTACAAAGTGCTTAGAATAGTTTCATTTTTGTTAACGTTACTAAAAATTCAAGACTTTAGAAGGAGGATCTTAAAGAAACCCAGGGAAATGGCAAAGCAGCACAAGTTTCTAATCTGGGAACAGCTGTACCTCAAACCCTGCTCTTGCTTGGTTACATGCATTGCTGTGTAAAAGAATGATGTTTTGTGTGGTCTTCTTTCTCTCATTTGATTCCCCTTCCTCATGGGGTGAGGATGTTATTCCTAAATTTGTTAGCCCCTTACAAGTAAGCAGACGAGAAACTTGACCTCAAATGTTAGTCTGGTTTAGAAATCTAAAGGCTCAGGTGAAAGCCAGTCTCTTGCTTGTGTAACTCTCAAAGTCTTAGTCAGAGCCCATATGTTAGCAACCTGGAGGAAATGATGCTTGGGGATGACTAACAGAACATGTTCCTGCTGTTAATTTGGGTGCCATTCCAGAAATTTAATTTGTAAGCTTATGTTTACTTATTAATTCTAGTCTTTGCTGTTGTTGCCCACTAAGGAACTTCATGAAGGGACAAATTTGTATTAACAAAGGGAGGTATTTGTTCGCCCTTCCTGTGGCAAGCAAGGAGGAGCAGAGAGCATACGCATGTTAGCAGAAATGTGATTTACAGATAGGAAATCCACTTTGAGGTAGCTTCCTGCTTGAAACATCATTTTATTCTGGTCTCACTGAATGGATGTGTAATTTACAAAGAACAAGACTGTAAAGTATTAATTGGGAAGTATTTCTGCCTTCCAAAAAGAAGTGAATAGTTTGATGCTTAAAACCGACCATGCAATTATAATCTGATTTGCAGTAGGCAAGCTAGGAAAATTAATGAAGAAAAGGTAGCTTACCATTTATAACCTCTCCTTCGCACTTGTTTGCTGTCTGTCTGTCAGATTGCCCTGTATAGTAAAGGGTGCATTGTATAACCCTAATCCAATTAATGCTTATCTATAAGGAAGGTGAAATCAGGGAGCCATAAGGCAGACGGGCAGCACGTGTGACTGGATGTTGTCGGTGTGACTGGTAACACCGCGCCCGAGACGTATCGTGGGCTCTCACTGTAGTGGTTTATTCCTGCCGAAGTCCTCTGCAAGTGCTTAACCACAGGAGCTCACGGTAGCTGTACTAATAAAATGGCAGATTTTCAGCACAAGGTTGAGGCGACCAAGCACTGATCAGCATGGCTGCACTGGGGAATGCCTTTGGAAACAGGTCTGCTGTGTGTGTGGGCTGCGTGGCAGTGGATGCGGTCTTCTGCCTGCTCTTGTGTTTTGGATGACTTTCCTTGCTGCTGGGCATGATTCTAGCTATGGCATTGCAGTAAAAACCAGGCGATGGCTGTGTTTGGGTTGTGTATGTAGTTGCAGAGCTGATACATCTCAGTCGCTGAGGGTAAGAAAGCTCGTTGGTACCGTGTCCACTCCCTCCAGCTGTGCCGCCAACAAAGTCTGTGCTGAAGCCTCTTAAGCTGACTGTCCTTCACAGTCGATGAAGACAGAGAAGCGAGTTAAGTTTACAGATTCTTTCCTAGTAGTAACACGAATTGAGCAGCTGTCTCCCGTCTTGCTTGGTTCTGTTTAACTTCAGTTTGTCTGGAAATGTTGAACCAGCTCAGTGTAATGCTCTGGACTTTTGAAGGTTGAAGTTTATTTTAGCAACCTTGGTGCTAAGTAGCAGGCTTGAGAAGCTTTCAATTATTTGAAATGGAGTTACAATATTGCCTCCTGAGACAAGACTGTGTCCCAGCGAGGGGTGAAATAGCCCGGAAGTGTGAATGCCTTCAAATGAGAGGAAACATGTAGACACCTGCAAACTAATAATGGTATCTTCCAGATGACACTGAGAACATTTTCCATGCTTTCAAGTCTTATGTCTTGAGGAAGCTCAGAGTAGCAGTAAGGCCAAAAAATGCAGCGGAGCAGACTGAGCAATGAGCTTGTTTGACAGCTCTGCGTGATGCTGCTGTTGCACTTGTGAAGCTGTGGAGGAACGGGGCTGTCGCGTGTAGCTCAGTGTTCCTGAGCCTCCGTGTTTGGCTGTACAGTGCAGCAGATAGCACGATTGTTGGTGACTCCTTGGGTGAATCTGGAATCTTGCTCCTTTACCCCAAGTTTTGATAGATTTGGGTTATGCAGATTGATGCCCTAAATCCAGGTAATTGGATTACCTTCCTTTGGCATGACCTTTTCAAAGAATCCTGTTCCCCATCCTAAAATTTGATGTCCTAAGGTTGTTTCAGACTTACGTCTTTACCTTCAGCATAAAGATATTTCACCTTCGGTGGATAATATGATGGGAAATAAAGGTCTGTGATTCCAGTGGAGGTTTGGGGGGTTTGTATTAAACCTTGAGTGAGTCACGCAGTTAAATGGGTGTTTTTGCTGCTTCAGAGTAGAAAACTCTAGTAGTAGTTCAGCTGTTAAGCCCTTTCAGAAACAGCTTATGCTTTGGCCAACAACTCGTGTGCCAGGTTCAGCCTGCAGGAATTTAGAAAAGGTTGTCTGAGCCCTTGCAGGGCTAACACCCGTACCGTGGTGAGGGTCGCAGTGTGCGAGGGTGGCTGCTCTGCCCCCAAGCCCTGCCTGTACATCTTACCTGCCCTTGCCTCTCTACTCAAGTGTTGGTGCTGGATCCAGGCTTTCTCCTGAGAAAGGTGCTCAGCTGTCATTCTGGTAGAAAAAAAAAGAAGCAAATCCTTTCTACTCCGGTTGTAGTAAAAACGTTTTTGTCTTCCAGAATCACTTTGTTGCAGTTGCTTGGCTTGCCATCGTAGTATTTTGAATTCCAACAGCAGCCCAAACAATCCGGTGCTCATGTCTAGAACATACAGAATATGATTGTCTGCAATGTTGGAAGGATATTTTTTGCAAGTTACCCTTAAAGTAGCAGTGGAAAATTTCTCACATTGCTCAGAAATCTGGAAATAAGAGTCGAGGGGTCTTTTTGTGATTAGAAGATCTAAAAAACCCTGCAGAATCTCTGTCACCACCTTTTCCTTTCTCTGCTGGCCCACACTCGGCTCTTCCTATCTCACGCGAGGACTTTCTCCTTTTCCTTCTTAATAGCAGTGTGTCTACAGGGTTTAAATTAAGAGGAAACTCAGCAGTAGGGGAAGAAGTGATGGATTTGAAAGCAATTCTCAGGCTCTTCTGTCCTGACTCATTAGCATGCCTTTTTTTTTTTTTTTTCCTCTTTCTTTTTTAGCTTAGAAAAAACGCAGTTGCTACAGAGCAGCAGAAACACTGCCTTGCTCTGGGCTATTGGTGTTCAGAGCACTGTTGCCCACCTGTCCTGGGCAGGGCCAGTGGGTGTGGGGGGCTCCCAGCTGCTCCTGGGGGTCCAGGCAGTGGTCCCCACTGAGAACCCCCTGTGTTGGCCCAGATGGCTGCTGTTGCTTGGGGCTGCTGCTCCATAAAACCTTAAGAAAAGCGAGAACCTCCTCAGCAGCCATGGTGTGAAATGGAAACGCTCCCCCTCTACACCTCCACCCCTGAGGAAGCAGGTTTTATCTCTTACCAGAAGAACCAAAGCGTCGTTGTTTTAACTCAAGCTTTCGTCTCGTAAAGTCTCTTTGTAAATTTGACTTGTTTGTAGCCACAGAAATTCCAATTCCCATACTGAGTTCTTTGCAATCAGAGATGAGGGCAGGCTATCAAAATGGCAGTGACCTGATCGCTCTGCATCTTGCTTACAAATCAGCCGGGTGCCAATTTAATTCACTGCATATATGCTCTTATAAACATGCCTAAGTGAATGGAGAAAAGGAAAATGTTTGAGGTTAAAATATGAACTAATTAATCTCAGTGATTTGTGAGCCTCTGCTTCTGTAAGCAAGAACAATTGCACAATTGTGCCTTTTAAAGAACGAAAAAGCTTCATTTCTAGGGCAGCAGTCCCAGCCCAACCAACCGTTGAGGGGACACAAAGCAGGTGGCAATGGTGTGGTCCTTGGTGAAACTCCTGTTTTTCTCTATTGCATCGTCCAAAGAGACTTAGAGCGTGCATCAGAGCTGCTTTTTGTAGGCATCCCTGTGTTGCTGATGAGGCAACCTAGTAGGCTGCTGCTGACCTCTGAGGACGAGGAGGAGGTGCATGCTCCTTGCAGGGTCACTTCACAGCCTAGAGTTTATGATAAGTTTTCCCGGTTTTCTTTAGGAAAACCGGAGTAGTAGCACATGATGTTCTGCACATTTCTGATCTAAAAAGAATATATCTATGTGGCCAACATGCAGCCTACAGAAAAGGCTGAAGGAGAACTGTAAACCTTTTCTCTCCTAACTTGAAAAAAAAGTTTGTGAAATTAGGCAGAGCAGCAAACAAACAGAAAAATGTGTGTGGTTTTTTGGAGGGGGGTGGTGTTTTAATTTGTCCTTAGAGAAATGTCTGTACAGCCCAATATGGTTACTGGGGGACTTCAGCTGGTGATCGCTGCTGTAATTTCCCAGGAGCAGCTACAGAAAGTGGTGAGCAGCCCCAGCTGTAAAAGACAGCAGCGGCTTAGCTGTGAGGACATTCATACCTGGAAATGAAACCCTGTGTGTGTTAATCTGTCGGGTAAAGAGCCTCACAAAACAAACAAAGAAGAAGCCGTAAATAGCTGTGTGTTGAGCCATCAAGCCATGGGTGTGTTTATGTTGCCTGAAATATTAATGCTGTCATGTAGTATAGCGTAGCACAGACATCTCTTTGTTCGGAGACAAGTCTTTGTCTTCCTGACACTGGATTTAAGGCGAGTGCCCTAGTTCATGCACACTGCTCAGCTCTTACGTAAAAGATTTTATAATTGCTCTTGATACAAGCATAAGACAGATATAAAATTCTGAATACCCTAGCAATGAAGTGCCTTTATTTTGTTTTTCTCCGTTCACTGGTAATAATGTCTTACTTTGGATTATAGGACAGAAAACTCACAAAAGTAGAGAGGCAGAGATTTAAAGAGGAAGCAGAAATGTTGAAAGGTCTACAACATCCCAACATTGTGAGATTTTATGACTTCTGGGAATCCTGTGTAAAAGGCAAAAGATGCATCGTGCTGGTTACCGAATTGATGACCTCTGGAACACTAAAGACGTAAGTACTGCGCTCCTGGTGAGGAGGCTAAGAATAGCGGTGGAAATTTTTAGTAAAATCCTACTTTCCGATTCTGAAAAAAGACATCTCCAGATAAAAGACAGAAAAATAGAGCTGTTCTCTCATGTCTGTCATTTGTCCCTGCATCTGAACCGCATTGATTTGACAGGAAGAATTTTGGCCTCCTTCTCTCTTTCCCTGCTCTCCTGTTTCAGTTACGCAACTAGAAGCTGTTCTCTGTGTGTTTCATCTTCTGCCTATGACGTTTTAATTTGTCAGGGTGTGCTTTTGTGATCGTTTTTGTGCTTGTATTTGCATGTTTTGTTAGAAAATTCAGACAGAATAGCACTTGAATGGTGGAATCTGTTTTTGATGCAGAAGGTGCTCTGGATTATCTACTAAACAGTATTAATTAATAGTTTTTGGTACTGGCAGTCTTGTTAAGATTGATATAAAACAGTTGGCATGAATTCTGGAACAGATTTTCAGCTCCAATGGGAGCAGTACTCATCACTGCATATACCCAGTGTGCTGTGCTGCCAGTGCTTTAGCAGGTTCTATATTTTCCCCGAAATGTACTGTCCCAGTCAGTGACTTAGGTAAATGAAAAAAATGCGGGTACATGGTACAGAGGTCAAAGTCTTGTGGTTAAAATTAAACTGCAGTATTTTTCTGATTTGAATATATGGAACATATTCTAAAGCTATTCTCTGCACAAAGTAAATTGTGGTACTATTAGACTTGCAAATATTTGGTTGTATTTGCACCAAAAATGCTTATTATCTTCCTCCCTACAAATGAATGCTCTAATGCCTCCTTTGAAAAGATCTGTTTCTTTCAATTTTGTGATATTTCTGAGCTCATATTATGGCATCTAATAAGGGGCTTTTATCCAGAGTGGAGTTTCAGCTGTTAAAGCCCCTAGAATCTCTAATAACACAATTTTCTTTATACCCACTTCTTTGTGTGTTTGTGCTCTAGGTATCTGAAGAGATTTAAAGTGATGAAACCAAAAGTCCTGCGTAGTTGGTGCCGGCAAATCCTGAAGGGTCTTCTTTTCTTGCACACAAGAACTCCACCAATAATTCACAGAGACTTAAAATGTGACAATATTTTTATTACTGGACCAACTGGATCTGTGAAAATAGGAGACCTGGGTCTGGCAACCCTCAAGAGAGCTTCGTTTGCTAAAAGTGTAATAGGTAATCCTCCTGTTCTCCTTGGCTTTGTTCTGTTGGTGTTGTGGTTGTTTGCTTAGTGTATTTCACATTTTGCATTAGTGTTTTTTTCACGTGTAGGTTGGTAGTAGAGATTGAAGTAGTTTTGTGACTGTTCCCTTTGTACCATTATAAAACCTCTTAATCAGTAGGAAATGGCATGATGGCTTCCTCTTTCCTTCTTTCTGTGTGACAATGGTAAAACACCTTTTTTTTTTTTTCATTAAAATAAATATTATGTGGTATCCACAAATGGTTCACCCCTCTCCTTCAAAAGGAGCAGCAAGGTTTGCATCAGCAGCTTGTGTGCATCCTGCTTCTGAGAACAGACCCAGTACCTGCTGAGTGGGGAGAAGAAAAGAGGGAAGAGAAAGGGATGCCCTGTGCTCTGCTTAACAAGGGCATACCACAAAAGCCTGGGAAAGCCCCTGGGACATCATCTGCTTCCAGTGATGCTGGGATAGGGACAGTTACTTTTGCTGAAGGGAGAGGCTTCTCTCCTTTACAGAGAGGTCATAGGGGAGCTGGTGTGGCTGGAACACCTTATCCCCGTTTACTGGGGCATCAGCAGAACAGGCTGTTTCTCTGCAGGCAACTGCAGAGCTCGTCCCTGCCTCAACACTGTCCTGACAGAGTTCTGCTGAAACAACATCTGCAGTTTATTAAAAATAAGTTGGTATGAAATTAAAAGAAATTTCTGCTAGGATACGCAATAGCTGATGGATGCCCTTAGGTGCTGCCCGCATGGGGAGTGTTAGAACTTGGGTTTGCTTGAGCTGGGAGGATGTTTTCTGAATGACTGTTGAAGGACGTAATTTCCTTGCACAAGCTACATTTAATATTTTCTGTGTAAATGTAATGTTTTCCTGAATTCTCAAACATTTTGTGTTTTTAACCCAAGTTTCCAAAGCAAGTCTCCCTTGTTTAGATCTGTAAGTGATGGTTCTAGGAGACTGCAAGTTCCTGAGAAATGATGCTTAAAGTGGAGGTGGTTATCACGCACGTAGTCATATTTTATCTCACAGTATAAATGGAAATTAGGTTCTGGGTAATTAGAGTTAGCAAACTGATAGTGACAATGACTGTCCCTTACTATACAGGAAAACAGCACCCTACCTTGCAAGCAGTAGTTGCTTAAGTAACTATTTTAGCATCTCAGTTTTTCAGAGATTATAATTCTTTACAATTATTTGCACAGAAGTATCAACCTTAATGGTTAGGGAGCCCCGTATCATTGACGTCAAAATGATATAAGTTTTGGATATGTACTTGGCTCCTGTGGGTCTACTTAACCTTGTTTATTTTAGTGAAATCGTGTCGGTTTATATTTATTAAGTTTCTTTAGTTTTTAACTTCTAATGATTGGTGAGGGTTTTTTTCTGTTGAGGGTCAGTATTTCTCCACATTATTTTTTGGCAGTGTTAACAGTTGTTCGTGGGACATAATGGAATAATATCAGTAATACCAATGCAAGTTTTTGTAAAGTCAGTTGTGACTGCAACGCCATCACAGCACGCTCATGTCTAAAAGAAATCCAGTGCTGAAGAGGGCTCAAGGTTGTTGGCAGGGTGTTCACGCTCATTTTGGCAATGTAGCTGAGCTTACCTTCTTCTTGAGTGGAGCTGCTCCAAGGAAAGAACTAGGAGGGCCTGGAAACACCAGTGAGATGAGTAGTTCTACCCCCTCTGTAATTGTAGTAGCTTTAGAAGAGTATTAAGAGGTGCAATTTTACGTTGGCTTGAACGGAATGAAGTCAGCATGGCTGGGGTCCAGTTTTTGCCTTGCTGCGTTTGTGCCATCACTAATGCTCGCCTGACCTTGCAGTGGATCTCTGCAGGGAGCCGAGCCAGGGCAAAACTTCTGCCAAGAGGAGTTCAATAAATGTTGAAAGGCTTTACATTGAGGTGGTCTGTTTTGATTAAGGGTACTTGTATGTCCTCCTTCCCACCCCCAAGAGATTTGTGGGAAATGTCATTTTCAGGCTATTTTGGATTTGTGCCAAGAATTTCATTTGCTTCTCAGACTATCATTATCACTTTTTCAGTTTTGCTTTAAATGCTCTATAATTCATAGAATCATCAAGGTTGGAAACGACCTCCAAGATCATCGAGTCCAACTGTCTAATAAACATTATCATAGCAACTAAACTATGTCCTGAAGCACCACATCTACATGTTTTTTGAACACCTCCAGGGATGATGACCTTCCTGGGCAGCCTGTTCCAATGCCTCACCGCTCTTTCCATAAAGAAATTTTTCCTAATATCCAACCTAAACCTCCACTGGCACAACTTAGGCCTATTATCTCTCATCCTATCATTAGTTACCTGGGAGAAGAGAGCACTTCTCTTCCTTCATCTTTTCTAAATGTAAAAAGGAAATAAGTTAGTCTTGACTCATAAGCGTAAATTACGTTATGAAATACAGTTCAAAGAATCCCAGCACGGTGGGGGTTGGAAGGGACCTCTGAGGATCATCTTGTCCAAGCCCCTGCTCCAGCAGGGTCACCCAGAGCAGGGGAGTGACCTGCAGGATCTCATCCAGGTGGATTTGGAATCTCTCCAGAGAAGGAGACTCCACCACCTCTCTGGGCATCCTGGGCCAGGCTCTGCCACCTTCACAGGAAAGGAATTTTTCCTCATGTTTAGGAGGAACTTCCTATGTTCCAGTTGGTGCCTGTTGCCCTCTGTCACTTGGCACCACTGGAAAGAGACCAGCCCCATCCTCTTGACACCTCTGTTTAGCTATTTATAAGCATTGATCAGATCCCCTCTTAGTCTTCTCCAGCCAAACAACCCCAGGGCTCTTGGTCTTTCCTCAGCACAGAGATGTTTCAGTCCCCTCAGCATCTTTGCAGCCTCTTGGACTCTCTCAAGTAGTTCCCTACCTCTTGAGCTGGGGAGCCTGGAACTGGACACAATGCTCCAGATGTGGCCTCACTAGGGCAGAATAGAGGGGGAGGAGAAAGTCCCTCAGCCTGCTGGTCACACTCTTCTTAATGCACCCCAGGAGACCATTGACCTTCTTGACCACAAGGGCCCGTTGCTGACTCAAGGTTAACTTATTGTCTACCAGGACTCCCAGGTCCTTCTCTTCCAAGCTGCTTCCCAGCAGGTCACCTGTGCTGGTGCAGGGAACTATTTCTCCCCCAGTGCAGGACTCTACACTTGCCCTTGTTGAACTTTATGAGGTTCCCCTCTGCCCAACTCTCCAGCCTGTCCAGGTCTTGCTGGATGGCAACAACAGCCTTCTAGTGTGCCAGCCACTCCTCCAAGTTTGGTATCCTCAGCAAATTGGCTGAAGGTCCACTCTGTCCCTTCATTGAAGGTCGTTGAAGAATATGTTGAACAAGACCCAACCCAGCACTGACACCTTCCAGTTCCTGGAATAAGTTACTTAAGCGTTGGTTTTTTTCCCTTTCGCTTTATAAACGCACACTTTTCAGAGCAGTTTGCTGTGCCGACATTGCAGGCGCTGGAAGTCGCTGCTTGTCCTAAAGCTGCAGCTTCCCATTATGAAGCACTAAGTACAGTGCTTCACCTAATATTTATCCAGCTGCATCAGACTTCTGACACCATAATCCCTGTTGAGTAGGACCTTATTCTGTGAGTAGCCTCATTGATTTGTCCCACTAAACCAGTGACAGAATTAGGTTTAATGTTTTGTGTGTGAGTTTGTAGGTGATTTCTGGTACTACTTGCTTTCAAAGTGCTGTCTGTTTGCTGGGCGCTTGCTGTGTATCTCTGGAGGGAAAAAAAAACCAACGCAAATTTGCATTGATAAAAACAAGTGAAGGTTCTTGTTTTTTCTCTCCTTTTCCCCTCCACAAGCCTGTATGCATCCCTCTCTCCACCCAGAAAAAAGAGCCATTTCAGGATGTCCAGTATGGTCAGGCAATGTGCCGTATCTCATTCTCCTGTTCATATTTGAAATGTTGATACTTTCTACTCCTTCCCCCCTGCCCCTCAACCCTACCCTCTCAGCTTGGTATTATTCCTGGTGAGCCATAGTATGTAAGTGGGTGTGTTGACTTTGGGTTACTTCTCTGGAGGATGCTCAAGCTTATTCTAGTTACTTCCCTCTTTTGCACTAGTCTTGCATGCACCTTTGCGTATAATGGGCACTTTTCTTACAAGCAAAAAAAAATGTGGTTAAAGGCATTTAGAATTTACCAAAAAATTCACATTCTTTTTCTGTGTGTCTGTGTAGGTACGCCAGAATTTATGGCCCCGGAAATGTACGAGGAACACTACGATGAATCTGTGGATGTCTATGCTTTTGGAATGTGCATGTTGGAAATGGCTACCTCAGAATACCCTTACTCAGAATGCCAGAATGCTGCTCAAATTTACCGGAAAGTAACCTGTGTGAGTAAAGGTCCTTCATTTATATTGGGATTTTGTAACCTGTGTGAGTAAAGGTCCTTCATTTATATTGGGATTTTGTAATCTGAAGGTTTAAGAACGTGTTTCAATGAGATGTCAGTTCTGTCAGATGTGTAGAAGTTGAGGTACCTGAGCTCTGGGTTATGTAAACCTGTTCTGGGTTTATTTGTAAGCTTGTGATTCCGTGGTTGAATTATGTTGTACTGTGACTGCAAATATATTTTTGTTAATCGTTGTTGCTGATTTTGTCTCCATCAGCCAAAAATCCATAAAATTTGGGAAGAATGAGCGGGGAAAAAATCTTTGCTCCAGTCTTACCTCCTAAATGGAGACTTTTCAGGCTTGATCAAGTTTCACACCAAGCTAAAAGGACTAGCTTTCAGGTCACAGTCTAAATACTCACGTATATGGTGAGGGATGTTTGATTCAGATTTCCAGCACAGATTCACTCCGTCTGTGTAACAAATTATCTGAAGATATAAAATGAAAAAGACAGAAATGTTTTAATTTTGGAGTCAGCCAGAGGAGTTTTATGTCTGCATTTTGGAACTCTGCAAGATTTGGTAATCCCCGTGGCAATGGGTTTGCTGCATTTTCAGGTGTGGTTAGGCTGGAGAACTCCATCTAAAATAATCTCTACACTGAAAAAACTCAACCCTCTCCAACATTCCAAATCCTAGATGCTAAATGTATTTATCTACATGAGCTGTGCTGCAAATGCCTGAAAAAACTCCTGAGTCTGTAAGATGCTATCAGAATGCAAATCACTGACTGCAGAGAAATGAGACTTGCCAAATGCTTCAGCAGCTGTGGTTCTATTATTTTTTCCTTGGTTGAGGGAAACCAATAGTTATGGGAGGCTTTTCTCAGGATAGACTATGTTCAACACATTGGTTTGGCCCAAGATTTTTCCCAGGTACTTCTTTCCATCTGGTTGCTACAAAAAAAGATGATGAGTTAAGTGGTTTGGCCTTTGTGCATCGCCTAAAGATGCAATCTGCACACTTCGGATTCAAAGAGGGTAGTCCTTCAAAGAAAGCTGCCTAAAATTTGCAAAGATTAGCTACAGTTAAGGTTGCTTTTATTCCTCTGACCTATAAAGTAGAAAGAATAATTAGGCTTATGTAGTAGATACACTGAGTGGATCCATCTCAGTCTCTGAAAGCGTGATCCCAAATTAGTTTGTATTCCTCTTAGCCAGCTGCTTCTTATAAGCAAGAACCTTTCCAAGTGAGACTAAATAACTGGTTGATTTTGAAAGGTGTTTGAGACCACTTGCCTTCTCCAGGAGGTAGTGAATCAGGCTGGTACAGAGATGGTCCTGAGAAATCCTGCGGCCAGCAAACGCTGCTTGAGGTCACAGTTGCATTTCCTGATTTGGCTGTGCTAATCTCTCGCTGGATGTAGAGATGGTTTCATCAGATACCCAAACGTTTGCATGTGCCAGGTGATGAGTTTATGTACAATTTAATTTTTATAGGTACAGCTTGTATTGTTCAATATCTGTCTTTTCCCACCACTGAAGAGCAGGACGCTGGGAAGTCAGTGCTCTTGTTAGAGATTGCTGTGAAACCAGATGTGAGGATGCTGACCTGGTGGGAGAGGAAGGATGCAAATGGTTCAGGAATCTGTGTTTAAACATTGAAGTAAATATCATAAGAGGATGTCCCTGCTGGACATGAGAGAGATGCCATGACTTTCTGAAAGCAGGAGGACACATCTAAAGAAGGGAAGCAGCTTTATCCCATTTTTGTATAAACTGTTGCAAGCTGCCATTTGTAGCTCGGTAAAGCTGAATATTTCCCAATGGACTGCAACACTGATTTCTGGCAATTTAACTTTTCTTGGAGTGTTGCTTTCGACCCATTGCTATGCAGACATATATTGTTTTAAAAAGGCATCAGAAGCTGCTCAGCAGTGCAGTTACCATCCTGGCTATGGCTGGAGCAGCTCCATCTGGCACTGTACAGACGGGAGTGTGTGCAGAAATGGGTCGACTGGTTTATGGACTGCAGGCTGTTGTTCTCCGCACCATGGACTGGCTGGAAACACAGGCTACATCTTCTCAAAGAACTGAAATCGATTTGATGGCTCAGTGGAGTTGCTTGCCTGGATCCTTATGAGGATGGCCACTTGTTCCACATCGCTATTCCACGGTGCTTTATCACATTGTTATTCCACTCACTCCTCCCCTATAAGGAAAAGTTTATTTCATTTGGCACAATGTCTTTTTGGCTTCGTTTAGCCGTGTAGTCCTTTGGATGTCCTCTAAATGCCATTTTTGTAGGTAGTTTAGGAGACACCTCCTTGGGCTCTAAAGCTTTGCATGGTGACAATGCGAGTCTCTTCAGATTTTTGGCTCTGGGGCCTTGTCTCCTGAATGTGATACTGATCTTGTAACCCTAGCTACTGAAGGACTTTTGTGAGAAGTGTAGTGTGTGTTACCTGTTGCCTTGGGCAGGCATTGCATGAGCAGTATGTGTTTGTGGAGCCGCCGTCACAGTTAACTGAAGTTAAGACAACCTGGGGGTGTGTGTATGCATTTAAAGCCACAAGTAATAGGGAGGTCTTCATCGCTCTACATACCCAGAGAAGCTTTGTGTACAGCTCTTAGCCATCTGGAATATTAGTAATTAAGACTTTGTGAGAATCCTAAGCCTCATTTATCAAAGCAATAAGGTGGTGAAGAATAACGATTAATCAGAGGATTCCTAATTAGGTGTTATATTTCAATTTGCAGATGTAGGTAGTCATTTTTTTCAAAGCTGATGAAAGCCTGAGCCAACTCATTTTCTGCAGTAATAACCTTTACGCAGCTGAGGATTATATGGTGAATTGTTTAACTTTTTATAAAACTGATTGTATACTAGCAGCTTCAGAGAGATGGAAAATCATGCTTATCATGGATGAGTAATGATGGAGAAGCTTTCGAAAGGTCGTTTTAGTTCTTCTAAGGAGTGCTTTTCAAACAGAGCTGTCTAGCAGGAAAAGCTGAAGCAGAAAGTGTCAGGTACCGGCACAGAAGGGTTTTACTGCATTTTTCAGCTGGACTTGGGGCAGTAGCAGTAGAAGCAAAGGCACTGGGATGGCTTAGATTGAAAAATTGGCATTACTGTCGTTCCAAGGAAAGGGTTAACCAGCTCCCTGTGGAGAGGGGAAAAGCCCTGTTGAATGCCATGAGCTGCACAAACTGTCAGACAGGGAGGAGGAGCAGGGGGTGGACCACTTGGTGAGGGTGCAAGAGGAGCAGCGTAGCCCTGGGGTAGATCCTCCTTCCCAGAAGAGACCTCTCTGTGGGCTCAACAGCTTCTCTAGAGGAGCTGCATCTACAGAAGAGCTGGCGACAGCAAGGGACCCTGCTTCAACCCGCGTGAGTCGCCCAGCCAGCGCCGCCGGGGCTGAGGGGAGCTGCTGCTGCTCTGGAGCCGTAGGAGTTTAGGGTGTAGGGCACTGAGCCATCACCAAACGGTGAGGTCTGCTCCATTAGCTGGAGCCGTGATGACTTACAGACAAAAAAAAGCTTTGAAATCACTTTTCATGAAGAGTTAGGTTGGGCCATGCAGCAGCTATTGCTAGGCTTGGGTTCTACTAGACTGAAATACAGGACAGAAATGGAGCATAGACTAAAACCCGGAGGCTGAATTACTCTTCTCTTTCCAGCATTAGCTGAGGTTTGGGGTTTTCACTAGAGCAGAAGGTGGCCCTAACCTTCTCAGGTGGAGGAGATCAGTGATGCAGTGCTCCAGAATGCTGTCAGGTATTTCAGCTTCTCAGTGAGAAATTTACTTAATTTTTGATGAAACTGGATTTTTTCATCAGAAGTGGGAATCCTGTATTTACCGTTTTAAATTAAGACTCAAGGTAATGGAAAAATGAGATTGTTGTGCCTAGTTTCCTGATGCATATACTGAAATGAAATAAAAAAAAAAAATAAAATAAAGTAAGACAAAATAAACTAAAAATAAAATAGCTCACTTTTCCTGTCCTGAGCGCAGCACTGTGGTGGCAACCACTGGAGGTGCTGAGAGCATCTAAAGGAGTTGGAATTGCTTGATCGTGTTTGCATCAAGCGAGTGACTACTTGCTAGTGAGGGTCCAATAACTACCTTATTCTTTTGACTCCCTCTAAGTGTCCTTTGGATTAGTCTGGGCTGTGTGTTCCCTCTGCTGCCTGGCACGGTCAGTGGATTTGCCTTTGTAATACCTTTTTCAATTGTATCTCCTCTGTGTCCTAACACTCTTATCAAACGCCATCCTGCTAATAGGGCATCTGAAGACACAGCTGTTCAAGTCACACGTATTCATAGCCCTTATTGGTATAGAAAATAAAACATCACCTTTCTGAGACATTGCTGTTTTGTTTTAAGATACATGTTATACATCTCTATAGTGTAAGATTATTATACTTTTTCAATGACCTTTTATTCTGCCTAATCATATTCTCATGGCTTAATTGGTGCTTTAGTTTTTCGCTCTTATTTTTACCTACGTATATAATAGTCCAGGATAAACTGGCAGTCGCTTGCCAGCTGTACAGAGGAGCTCATTTCTTTGCCAGCTGAGACATGCTTGTTACGACCTGTTGCCTCTCTCTGTTCTGTCACCCTGAATTATGGAGCGTAAACGTGTTTAAAGGAAGAGTGGATATTTAACATAAACTGAAAATACGTATTTTTCAAGCAACAGATCCATGCCACATTGACGGCAGCTAACTTAGATGTGATTTCCTGGTCAGCATATTTGCAGTGACCTTCATTCTGATGCCATAATCTCATTTTTCATGCATAGCTTGATGGTTTTTCTTAGTCAGATTTTTTTTTGTGTTTAATCATTCTGCCAAGTGATTTTGATGTAGACAATAGTGATGAAACATCGGAGTCTGTGACCTTCCCATGCAGCTCCAGCCCAATGTTTTCTTACTAATTCACTGCAGAATGTGCAGCAGACCAGCTGTATTGGCCGGCAGTTCATAGCAACCTCATTGGGTTTAGCAGCACAAACCTGTGCTTTGAAACAACCCACATGTTTATAGTGTTCTGGTTTGCATTTTCAATTTTCATGGGGTTTTTGTGTTTGTTTTTTGTATTGAACGTTTTCTTGGCATTCACAGGCTGTGTTCTGTATTGCTTATACAAACAGAAGAAATGCTATAGCTGTAGCACAGCAAGACCGGAGAAATTAAGGTTGTGAATGTCATTGCATTGACTTTTTGTGTGTTTCAGATATCTTCTTAGATCTGCAGATAATCTTCTTAGATTAGCATTGGGCTTGAGTAGCATTTTTGAAGTAAAGTAGGACTGAGTTTATAATTGCACACAGTGATCTTGCTGCTGAGTGTCATGCAGCAAAATCTTGATGAAATTGAGACCTCTACCTTCGATTTATTGACTTCAGAGAGTATGTGGTAGGGTGGAATTTCAGTTGGAAACATGGTTCCAGCTTTTTTGGAAGATGTTTTTTTTCCTTTTCTAGGAATTACACGAGTCTAGAGACTGCCTTGAGGTAGAAGGTGGAGTTTTAGTCCAAAGCAGGCTGTGTCTAGGCTGGGAGGTCACCTTGTAGGTGAAAGCAAAAAAGCCTTTAGAAAAATTACTGACTGACATGGGTCAGACTTACCATTGACTTGTCTGGCGTATGCTGGGCACCTTATAAAGCATTATGTGTTCCCCTTTCAAAAGTGTGCTTTGCTGATGGACCTTTGCTGCTAGACCTTGTCATGTTTTAGACCTCTGAAAAACATGCTTTGCATTTTTACCCTATCATGGAGGTTAAAACTTTTCTGTCCTGTATGTGCCTGACTGTGGACTCAACTATCTTCTGCTGGAGTGTGGTGTATTTCAAATTAACCACCTTCAGAAAGCAGGTGAGGAGACTGAATGGTGGTGAGGAATTCAAAGTAAATTGTCGTGTTTGAGACAGAAATTCTCAAAAGGGAGGTTATTTGTTCTTCTCTTATTTTTTTATCTTGGATTTTATATTTATGTATATATACTTAAAGAATTAAAAAATTTAAAGCGTTTTTAAGCATTTAAGGAATTTGTTTAAAATTACTTCTTTGCACCTTGTGTCAGTCAGCCAGTTACCCCTGCATTTCAGGTGCAGTAGTGTTGAATTTACTTTTGTTTACGAGATGGCTGTACAATTTTCAAACTGTCACGGATAATTCCTCAGCTAATTATACTTTGAATTTTGGTGGCACGTTTCTTCAGCAATGCTCAGGAGAGACAGATAGCTTTTGTACAAATGAATGAAACGAGTCCTTTGGCTGCAAGTAGAAACTTGTGTTTTGCAGAAACCCCCTTCGTGGTCAGGAGGCTTGCGAGCATCAGGGCACAGCGCTGGTGTGAGGGTTTGCTGCATTACGGGGAGATGGTCATGGAGGTTTTAATGAAGAGTAAGGAGCAGAAGAATACTAAAGCATATGGGCCTTGAGAAAACACTTTGGCAAAGCAATTCTCTTCAGTACTGCACTGTGCATATTTTGTCCTTGTTTGGTTTAGTCATCTATTCATAGCTTAGCTGTTCAGTAGATAAATACAATAGATGTTCAAAGAGGAGTCAGTGTTCTTTCAAAGGAGGTTGAAAGTAAAATGGTCTTTGGAGGAGTTGCTAATTCTTTCTGTGGAAGCAATTTGTAAGGTCAAAAATTAGGATCAGTCATCAAGGATCTGTCCAAAGGACCATGTTCAGGCAAACCTAGTTTCTTGATGTCAAACGTGTCCCGCTCTGCGCCATACCAGTCATATCAGTGTTCAAGTTGAGCCATGGAACTGAGGATTGTTTGCGAATCTGGAAAACAAAATTAAATCAAGAGATACTGTGATATACTTGATGCTGTTTGTGTCTCACAGGTGTTCAGTTTATGTTAAGATACCCATGAAGTGCTCTACAATTATAAAAAGCAATTAGCAGGTTCCCTTGAGTGCATAGATACGCGAGCAATGTATCCCTCTAGGCAGCTGAAAACTCTTCAGGTACAATGGTCAAAGTTGCCTCCACTGCTTTCCTGGGGGGTTTCTTGGTTGTTCTGGGGGCCTGTTGTTTTGTGGGTTTTTTTCCCAGTTAAATTGACACCGATGCACAGTTGTGGGATATTTTTCAGTAAACATGAGGCTATACCGAAGGGTAGTCTTTATTATCCACTCTTCTGTATAAATGGCACTAAGGTGGAAATCAGTGGTTTCCTGTAGCAAACATGGAATGTTCAGAAATGTAGAGATTTCCCCCATTGCTTTCCATCTTGAATTATCAAAGATTTCTTCAAATTCCTCCCTGTCTGAAAATGCGATAAGCTCCTGTAGGTCTAGGATTTATCAGAATATAGAGGATTCATGCTAAACATGTCTTTTGGTACTTTTTTGTTTTCTTTCATTTCTAATTCATCTATTAGAGCTCTCTTATGAAACAGTCTTGATACACTGTTGTGTGCTTCTACTCTTTTTGAGCCAGCCTGGGCTTTGTTAGACTAGGCGCTTCCTGTGATTTTGACACATTTTTTTAATATACAAAAATCGAACCCTCATCTCATAAGTAAGATTTAGGTTTGCTTAAGCAAGTAATTCTTTTTAGTAGGTCACAGCCAGAGAGCCACGTGTATGGATTATTTTGTTTTGTTCCCACAAGAATGTTTTGGTTTTTTTCTGAACCTCGGCAGCATTCTGTTGAGGCAAAACTGGGAAGCTGAGTCTTTGTAGGACTATTCTGCCTTTTTTTCTTTCTTCAAAATCTATCAATTACATATATCACTCTCGAGTTTTAAGAAAAAAAGGGAGGAGTTGACCTGAAATATATAAATAAATAAATAATTCCAAGTTTAAAGTTGAATCTGAGGCTTGAATGAAAGCAGAATGTTAATAACAAGATAAAAAGTTTAGTCTGATGTTGGACTATACAAAAATCCTCAGAGTGGTGCCAGCGCTCGTCAAAATTCACCCATAAAATTTATTCAAGACTAAATTCAATGATGTACTTGCAGACACTTCCTGAAGCACATATTTTCTTTTTTTCTTATGCCAGGCAGCAGCAAGTGAGCCAAAAGTCCACTCTTCAGGACTTCAGGTCTCCTTATCTGCCACTGCATGATCCATTATTTATTGTGCTTTCAGGGTGAAACTTCAGAAAGGCTTGAATGGAGTTAAATGTCCAAATCCCACTCACTTATGTGCTTAATCAGATTCTGGGTCTTTTAGATAAAGGAAATCATGTTTCCTTTCCATTCTGTTTATAGACTTCTTTGGAAATACTTGGATCCTTAAATAATAGGATCTTACTTCAGAATCTGTTCCCAAATTAATTCTTTCAAATTTTCATCCATAGATATCTTGGTTTATTAGGTAGAGCTGTTATCTATTTTTAAAATGGGGTCATTTTTTTCATTATTTAAGCTGAACATCACAAATGAAAAGGATAACTTACTGTGTTGCCACTCTTGTCATCTATAGCTGAATATATACATGAAATGTGTTCACAGAAAATCTTCTGCTGAACTGAACGGAGCAAGGTACCAGCATTACAGGTATCGGGTATCTCCTAGGTGCTCCTATGTCATTTGACAAGGAGCAAAATTGGGTGACCTTGCTGGAAATTACAACTGTTCCCTAAAGGAATATTCTTTTCTCCCTGTCCGTAGCCTGACATCAGAGCAAATTGTCAGCCTGGGCTGTGGAAATGCACAGCTGCACTGAGGGTTAACTGCCCACATGTTCCTCATAGCTATTTTTTTAATATAGTTTGATTACATGTACAGAAAGATGGTAATATATAAGTTGTTATTCCGCCTGAGAACTTGCTTACTACTTGTCCTACAGTCTGTCTTTATGTTGGTGTGGTATATTATGTTATTTGAATTAAGAGGCTATATACCCTGGGGGGGATGATGCTGAGTAAAGAGGTTGGTCCTGAAATCTTAGAAAGTAGGGACAGAAGACATATGACTGCCTTAGAAGTAAGTGTGTATGTGTGTATTCCTTTTAAATCCTTTCCATCTCCTTAAAACAAACCCACCTAACCTGAAAAAAAAGGCAAACTGGTCCTACGAGGAGCCAGAGCTCCCTTTGTAGAGAAGCAGGTTCTGCTTCAGTTTTCATCTACAATGAGCAGTTGGTTTTTCTCCTTGAAAGGCCATGCTCATAGGTCAGCTGTTCCAAATCTAGACCTGAACACTATTCCCACCAAAAATATTAACATTT
>WEIS01006658.1:0-27346 GCA_013389965.1 Todus mexicanus | reverse complement strand
GTTGCTTTGTGGACATCCCTCCCATTGCTCGGTGGCGTCCCTCCTCGGCACACCCCTTCCCCAGTACTCTGGGGATCCCCAGTTTTCTTTGGGGTGCTGGGTACTGCATGGCACGGGTTGTTCCTGACCTTTGAGAGGATTGTGTGTGGCTTGCTGTGTGGCTGGGGCATGTGACACGCATGGGCTTTGGTGACAGGGTGCATCTCAGCTGCTTTGGGGCAGGGCAAGGGGGTCCAGGGTCCTGCTCCTGCTAGGAGATGGAACTAGCCTGTGGCACCTCTCAGCCTGCCTGTGGTGGAGGCAGCTTCCTCGGCTCACTCCCAGGCTGACATCGCAGAGGTCCATCCAGAGCTGAGTGAATTCTGTGTCCCCCGCTCACAGCACTGCCCTGGCACACTAGCACTGGGGCTGGGGCTCGGTCCCTCGCTGCCCTCCTGGTCCCCGGGCTGCCAGCACAAAAGGGCTCTTTCTTTATCTTCTTCTCCCTTTTATTGGCCTTCCTGGGGCACGTTCCCAGCCCTTCTCCTGCTTCTTCCCTGGCGAACTGGCAGAGGCTGCCTCAAGCTCCAGTGCCCTCCCTGATTAGCTGCTGCCAGGAAGGGAAGCACGACTGCAGCTTTAATTAAATGATAAGGGCAGAGCCCCGGAAGTGGGGAGATAAGTGCAGCAGCGGTGTCAGCCACCACACTTGCCCAGGCTCTTTCTAATTAGCTTGGAGAAGTTCTAGAGAGGAAGGTTAACCCTTGAAGGGAGGCTGGCAGGAGTGGTGGGAGGAAGAAGGGTGCTGAGGCCAACCCCAGGGATGGGGGCTGGAGGGGACCTCTCCATGCTTTCCCTGCAAGCCCTGTACCTGAGCAGAAGGGCTGAGTCAGACAGGATTAGACCGTTACCTTTCACAGGCTCAGACACAAGGTAAAGCTCAAGGATTAGCTGCTCAGGTTCCCTCTGTAAGAAGCATTTGCTGCTTTAACACATCCTCTGCCTGGCCGTTGTGGGGTGGCCTGGGGCGTGTGGGTTGCTGCCCCATAGCTTTCAGGGTGAGTGGACAAGTGTCGCCAGCCTCTGGAGCAGTGGCAGGAGCACAGGACACAATCCTCCTGCAGGAGCCATGGGACAGGTCTCTAGTCTCCTCCAGATGCCGTGTTGTCTCAGTGATGCTCTGAGAGGGGAGGAGGGAGATGGGATAAGAGGACCAGTCAATGTCAGCAACTCATAATGATATGGACCAGGAGCTGCCCAGGACCTGGTGCCGCAATGGCCACAACCTCAGCTCTTCTGCCATTCAACCAGGCACAGCAGACCCCAGCTGGAGAGTGCATTTCCTGGGAGGGCTGGGCAAGAGCACCTCAGCAGTAGGCACCCTGTAGCTAGGTTGGCAGGTAGAATCATAAAATTGTTTTGTTTGGAAGAAACCTTTTACATCATGAAGTCCGACCATTACCCTGGTGCTGCCAGGGCACCACTAACCCATGTGCCTCAGCACCACATCTTCATGGCTTTTCAATCCCTCCAGAGATGCGGACTCCACCAGTGCCCTGGGCAGCCTGGGCTGGGCCTTGACAACCCTTGTGGGGGAGAAATTGTTCCTCAGCTCCAAACTAAACTTCCCATGGCAGGACTTGAGGCCATTTAATATTGTCCTGTTGCCTGTTCCTTGAGAGAAGAGCCTGAGCCGCCCTGGCTCCGACCTCCTGTCAGGGAGTTGAGAGAGAGGTCTCCCTTTCCTCCAGGCTATATAACCCCAGGTCCCTCAGCTGCTCCTCACCAAACTCGTGCTCTAGCCCCTTGCCCAGCTCCGTTGCCCTTCTCTGAACACACTCCAGCCCCTCAAGGTCCTTCTGGAAGTGAGGGGCCCCAAACTGAACCCAGGATTCAAGGGATGGCCTCTCTAGTTCCCAGTCCAGGGGAATGATCCATGCCTTAATCCTGCTGGCCACACTGGTGCTCATCCAAGCCAGAACTCTCACCTGCATGGGTGGCACTGCTCCTGATCATGGTGGCCTCACCCTTTCTGGTAATCCCCTCCCACCAGCTGGTACCACAGCCATAGCTGGGGCTCTGGACTGTGCATCCATGCGTCCCTGCTGAGCCCCTGGGGCATCCAGACTGGGACCCCCACCTAGACAGTCTGGGAGGAATGGGAGGCACGAGCAAGGTGGGAATGTGGAAGGAGCAATCCTGTCGGTATTTGGGTAGCAGGAATGCGCATACAAGGCATGCATGAGCTGACAGCCCCCGGGGGGAGCAGGTGGCTGTTCCCCAGCGTATTTACATAACTTCATTAGCCCTTGCAAGAGAGGACTCCAAAGCCACAAGAGCCCTGTGCTCTGACCTGCCCCTCCTCCTCCAGGCGGCTGGGGGGATGAAAGGCGGCTGCTCTGCTGCCCACAGCTTCTTCTCAAGACCTTTGTGCAGTCCCGAAGGTACCACAGGAGTTGTTACTCACCTGGGCTGGGTATTGCAAGAGCAAATAAGGAGACTCGGAAGATGGTTTGGTTACTGTGTTCTTTGGTTTGGTTACTGTGTTCTTTGGTTTGGTTACTGCGCTCTTAGGTTTGGTTACTGCGCTCTTCGGTTTGGTTACGGCGTGACTCCTCGACCTTCCTGATGATTCTATGTTGTCTGTAGGTGTCCTGAGAAGTTCTTGGTTGGCCGAAGGACAGTGCTTGGATATTACAGGAACTAGGCTTTCATTCTGGAGCTGGACTTGTTACTGTTTTATACACCGTGGGTGAAGAGAATTGCCCAGTAACGCTTGTTACCTGGCTTTGGTTTCAGTTCCTTTGAGTTTTGGCAAACTCTAACCACAAGGACACCATTTTTTGTATTTTTACCCAATATTTTGTAAAGCGGCCGTGAAATCTGCCCAGATATTTCACTTCCAAAAGGAGGCAGGAGGAGAAGCGGATAGTTTCTTCTCAATGATAAAGCAATTTCCCTACCCTCCAGCCCCACACCTTAGGGATGTAATTTTCTGTGATCTCTTGACCCTTTCATTGCACCTTCTCCAGTTTCTGCAGCCTGTGGGGTAGAGCCTCAGTGGCAAAGCCTCCTCTTCCTGAAAAGCCTGGTGTATCTCCCAGGTGGTTCTGTCCTCTCCCCCGGAGGTGCAAAGGGACCCCAGGAAAAATTATTTTCCACCAGAGCGTAATCCTGGCCTGCATCACAAAGCAGAATTAAGACCGCATGGACAATCCTAATTTTGGCATTTCCTCCCGTTTGAACCCTGTAATCCTATTAAGGTAGTTCTTAACATAATTATTCCGTAATTTAATATAATAATTCCGCTTTTTATAGTCCAGCGAAGGTTGAAGCCCCGCTGTGCCAGGGTAGGAGATCGCCTAAGTGGCACCACGAGCACAAAATCTGGGATAGGGGGATTGAATTTGTTTCGCTGGATATCGCAGAGGTTGCAGTGAAGCTGGGGGGTAGGTGGTGCCCAGGGGAGTCTGGGGGGTGCCATAGTCTGTCGCTGAGCCCCGTGACCCCTGCCTGGCCCCTGCAGGAGCACGATCACTGTCCATAGTGATCCATCCGGCTGCTCCTGCTGCTGGCGCAGGGTATGGATGGCCTCCCGTTGCTGTGGCGATGTGGCCGTGGGATGCCTGCGCTTCCCAGCCCGCTTACTGCTGTCGCCCGGCCGCCTGCGGTTTGCAGGCGTAACCGGTCCCTCAAGCTCCAGCTATGACAGGCAAGGGAAGAACATGTCCCCCGGGAGCCTGGGCTCGGGCCCTCGCTGCCGACAAAGCGGTTTAGCGCTACCTGTGCTGGTGAAGCTGGAGCTGGTGGGTGCATCTGTCCACATTAATTACGTGGCGGTTCTGCTGCGATACCCTTGGCAGGAGCTGGGAAGTCGTTTGCTTCGGCGCCGCAGTCGCTGTGCGCTGTTGTGATATACTCCAGAGGCCAGGGTTTGATCTGCGCGTGCATTTGGGGGCTGACAGGCCATTAACTTTGGAGTAAGCTGCCTGCACTGGGGTTTGGATGCTATTGTGTAGTGTGAGGGGAGAGCTGCTCAGCGCTGTAGGGTCTGGGGGAGACGGCTGCGCACGTTATAGCTCTTGACTTCGGCGCCTAGGAGAAACCCATCTGCGTGCTGGCATCGGTCTGAGGATCCTTCTCAGTATTTATTGTAAGAGCGGGTGTTGCTCGTTCTTGCCCTGAGAGCTGGAGGTGTGGCGTTGAACTGCAGTAACCACCTTTATGGGCAGTGTCGGGTCGGGCTCAGCCACCAGAAGCCATCTGTCTGCACGCTGTAGTGCCGGCGTTAAGTTTGGAAAGCCATCTGTCTGGGTGTTGTAGTGCTAGAATTGGTCCCCGAAGCCGTCTGTCTGGGTGTTGTAGTGCTAGGAATGGTCCTGCAAAACCGTCTGCCGGGGTGTTGTAGGGATGATGTCAGCTCAGTCTAGGAAAAATAGGGGCTGACGTGGACTGCAGGGAGCTCTCTGCTTGTGCTTTCAGCGTCCGATATTTCTGTACTTATCGATCTCTCGAGCACTGCTGTGGAAATGGGCAGCAGTCCAGCAGCCTTCCCCAAGGCCTGGAAAGTGAAATTGGTGTTGTGCTTGTGCTGCTCCGGAGGCTGAGGGCTCTGGTCACGTCCACGTATGATGTGGGAATCAAGCGCCAAAAAGGAGATGGACTGAGGAGGTGCAGAAAGCGAATTTGCCACTCCGGTCCCCGGTGGAGGGCGGACATTCCCTGCTGGGGATAATTCCCTGCCCACCTTGTCTGGGGACCTTGAAGGAGGACCTTGTGTCTGGGTTGTGCAAAGGAGACCATGGCTCCACAGCTACCTACAACCCAGCTCCTCTCGCCCCAAAACTCTTGCAAGGGGAAGATGTGTTAGGAAGGAGCCACTGAGCTCCTGTGCACCAAAGGAAGCCCCACACTGAGCTGGCCAGGTGGGGATGGGCTGCTGAGCATCTCTTGCTGCCAAAGTGGAGGGACTTCTCCAGGCTACTGGGTCAGGCATGCTGCAGTGGTTGAAAAGCATGGAAAAGAGTGTGTCAAGGGATGGGACAGGGCAAGACACTTGTTCAAGCAGTGCTGGGATGCAAATATGTGAGGAATAGAATAGAATCATAGAATGATAGGATTGTTTTGCTTGGAAGAGACCTTTTAGATCATTAAGTCCAACCGTTCCCCCAGCCCTGCCAGGGCACCACTGCCCCGTGTCCCTCAGCACCACATCTCCATGGCTTGGAACCCCCTCCAGGGATCAGGGGGACTCCCCCCCTGCCCTGGGCAGCCTGGGCCAGGCCTGGGGAACCCTTGCAGGGAAGAAATTGTTCCTCAGCTCCAACCTAAACCTCCCCTGAAGCAACTTGAGGTTGTTTCCTCTTGTGCTGTCGCTTGTTCCTTGGGAGAAGAACCCAACCCCACCTGGCTCCAACCTCCTGTCAGGGAGTTGTGGAGAGGGAGAAGGTCTTCTCTGAGCCTCATTTTCTCCGGGCTGAAAAAGCTCAGGTCCCTCAGCCTCCTTACCACACTCGTGCTCTAGACCCTTCCCTGGGTCTGTTGCCCTTCTCTGGACATGCTCCAGCTCCTCAAGGTCCTCCTGGGAGTGAGGGGCCTGAAACTAAGCCCAGGGTTTGAGGGGCAGCCTCCCCAATGCCCAGTGCTGGGGGACAAGCCCTGCCCTAGTCCTGCTGGCCACGCTATTTCTAACATAGGAAAGGGATAGGATAGGATAGGATAGGGTAGAGTAGAGTAGAGTAGAGTAGAGTAGAGTAGAATAGAATAGAATAGAATAGAATAGAATAGAATAGAATAGAATCTGCCGATATAAGAAATCAGGATGCTGGGGCACGCTCTCCAGACAGCTGAACAGTCAGGGTGTGATGAAGAAGGAACAGACCACCGAGCGATGGTGCCTGGAGGAAGCAGCACCGCAGGGGTGTGGTATCTGGAGGGAACAGCGCTGTCAAACATGGTACCTGGAGGAGATGGCACCATGAGAGCAGCAGTGCCTGGAGGAAAGACAGCAGCGGGGGGAGGCAACACCTGAAGGGAGCAGCCGCACCGAACATGGCACCTGGAGAACGTGGCACCGTGGGGAACCAGTACCTGGAGGCAGCAGCGCCGTGGGGGAAACGGGGCTTCCCGGGAACCGAGCTGCGGGGGACCGGCACCTGTAGAGAGCGACACTGCGGGAGAGTGGTACCTTCAGTAGCCACGCCGTGGGGGACAGTACCTGTAGGGAACGGCGCGGTAGGAGGACGGTACCTGTAGGTAGTTGCGCTGTAGGGGAGTGATACCTGTAGAGAACGGTGGTGTGGGAGAATGGTACCTGTCAGCGGCACCGCGGCAGGGGAACGGTGCCTGTAGGGAACAGAGCTCTTGGCAATGGTACCTGGAGGTGTGAGCGCTCCAGGGAGCGGTACCTGGAGAGGGATTGATGGTGCCAGAGAATAGCACCAGTCAGCTCTGATGGAGCAGGGACATGGTGACTGCTCTCAGGAGCTGTGCTCTAGGAAGGGAAAGAGCAGCACCAAGGAGGCAGCTCCCATGGCATCGGTGCTGTAGGGGCAGCAGGAGGATGGTGGTGCTGGGATATAATATCATGGGTGGTCACCATAAGGGATGTCCCAGGAGTGGTCTGCAGAGTCCTGAGAGCTTTGTGGGGGAGAAGGGCTGGTTCCAGGTGTCCACATCAAGGCAATGGAGGTGCTAAAGGTGCCTGTACTGGGGCACTGCATCCTTCCCTGGCTCAAAGAGAGACATTTTAAGAGGAACACCCTGCACTGCAGTCCTCAGTTTGCAGCATGGCGTGTGCTCCACCCTTCTAACCCCTGACCAAGGCTTGAAGAGTGTTTTGAGGGCTCAGAACAGGGGTAGCTTGTTGAAATTAGTGGCTGATTTTCTCCGTGCCTCCAGGTAGGGATGACGAGTCTTTCTGATCTAACGCTTCAGGAAAGCATCCTGCTTTGCTTCCAAGCTGCTCTCCCCACACTTATATTCTCCATTCGTCTGTGCCACTGAACCTCTCCAGTCCCTCCTAGCATGCTGCGCTTCCTTCCTCCTCCCTTCTGGGCTTCCCTGCATCTTCTGCTGTGCTCTGCTGTGTCCCATCCCCACAGTCCCCACTGTCCTGCCTCCCAGAGCTGCTCCTCCACACCCCCTTCCCACACCAGATCTGCCCTCCTGTGCCGCGTCGTCCCTGCTCAGCCAGCGCTGCACGCCGAGCGTTTGGTGCCGATGTCTGATGCAAATGGAAAATGGGGTGAACCAAACCAGAGTGCG
Source organism: Todus mexicanus (assembly GCA_013389965.1). NCBI lineage: Eukaryota > Metazoa > Chordata > Aves > Coraciiformes > Todidae > Todus > Todus mexicanus. Next base: position 20,101 of record WEIS01006658.1, on the reverse strand, counting down.
GACGTTGCAGATAGCGGCCAAAAAACCCCCAAACAACTGGTTGAGGTTGGCTTTCAGCCTCTGCTTGAAGCTACCTGGCTCGTGGTGGGCAAGCGAACCTCTGCCCATCCACTGCAGGAGATGGAAGTGCCTGGTGAATGAGGCTGCTGGCTTTTGTCTCGTGTCTGACAGGACTCAAGTGCTCTGTTGAAATCCCCCACTAAGAGCAATAATACTATTAGAGGAGCCCTTGCAAGCGGCTGCAACGGGATGTGTTCCTGCCCTGCATAGGGAGACAGAGAAATAATTAGCAGCAGCACCAATATGTGCCTCTTCCCGGAGGAGACAGCCTGGCACAGTCTCCTTCACAAAGAGCAGAGGTGCCCTGGATGTCAGGAGAGGAGAACAAGCCACACCAGCATCAGAACAGAGCCACGACTGGAGAAACCTTCCCCTCGTCCAGCCAGAATGAGGGCCCAGAGCACATCTCTGAATGCATCGGTGGTGTAAAGCCCCAACCGTGCCCCCTTTTCATCTGAAAAGTTCAAAGGGATGCGACTTTTACTGCCCTGGATTCATTCCTACACAATGCGCCGAGGCAGAGCAGCCCCGAGGCGGCTCACAAGAGGATGCCATAGAAATTGGAGGCTGTAGGAAAGGAGGGAGCAAGGAGACTGTGAGGACTGTGATTGCCCAAACAGTTGCACAATCCTCCTGACTGTGAAGCAGAACCTTCTGGCATGGAAATGCCGGTAACAGGACGGACCAGCCCTCCAAAGGAGCTCGGCAAGAGGGCAGAGCTCAGGAAAACACGGCAACTGTATGGACACAGCTTTGAGTTGGATGCCATGGAGGGAGGAGGTGGTGGAGAGGGCATGGCCATCCTCTTCATCACCTGGGAACGGTGCCAGAGTTCAGCAGTTCAGAGTCACAAAACTGCATTCCTGAGGTGGAGGAGGGATCCAAACTCTCGAGTACACTTAAAAAGGTGAAGCTGGCACCTTGACCCTGTGGTGAGATTTGGGCTGTGCCTCCTCACCACAATGCAGGGCATCCAGAGTTGCTGCTTTGTAGGCAAAATTTACCCAAAGAAAGATTTCTGCTTGTCTGCGGTGGCACGTCGGAGTCTCTGAACCACCAGCGTGGGCTGAGAATTAGGCCGTAGGATGGTGTTTGCTCTAAATCACAGCCATTCAGGAATTACACCCTGCCCCGTTCCCGGGCTCTTAAAGGGGAGCGGGTTGTGCTCATGGCACAGAATACACTTCTTTGGCAGCAAGGCTCCGATGCCAGCATCTCACTGCAAGCAAAGGGACGGCGCTGGAAAAAGACTTTAGTGCCAGAAGCAGACAATGGGAAAAGCAGAACAGAAGGCCCTGAACACAGCGTTCCTGCTTGCTCCTGGGATTTCTAAGCTGCCATTGGCACGAGGAAATCACCACAGCTTGGTTCACTGGAGAGGTGGATTTTATTTTGGCCCTGCCAGTGCCCTCCATAGACTCAACAAAGCACCTTCTACCTCGGCAAGAAGTGGTGGCACTTCTTCACTCCCCACTCTGGAAGCATGCGGCACCAAGGCATTTCTGGAAGTAGAAATGATGATGAGCCATCCCGCTGCTGGGAAAGGAGATGAGGGAGAGAGAGACAGAGAGATTGTGTCTTGAACAAAAGAAGTGAAAGATAACATAAGATGACCTCAAACTGACCAAGCCAGTGGCCACTGGGGCATCGTGTTGTCCTGAGAGGAAGACTTAGTGGATCATCTAGGACAGAGGCTCCAGTCTCTGCTTTGACTTGCACAGAGTAGAGGTGAAAACCGAGCTGTCTTGCCTCTGGTTTCATGCCTTGCTTTGTATCTGTAGCTACGAGAAAGAAATGAGGCAGCTTTCCACATGCTCAGGGAATAGGGCAGTTGGTCTGTGGCCAGCCCCGAGAACAACCCTAAAGTCACGCAAGCTACGCCCTCATGCTGGCCAGTGTGGGCATCTTGTCCCCTGTGATGTTCGGGCTCCTGCTTTTGCACCCTGCAGTGTGAGCATGGCTGTCCCCTGTGCTTGGGTTCCTTGGAGTGTGCCCGTTGGTGGTGCATGAGCACATCAGCATGTGCCCAGCCAGGCCGTACGTGTGTGTGTTTGTGTGCCCGTGGCCATGGGATGCCCAGCCCCAGTCCCTCTGCACACAGGGGCTCGGGGTACCACAAGCCAGGTGGCTTCAAGCTTTGCCTAAGGTCCCGTGGGGGTCCTGCAAGCAGACCAGTGGGCTCCAGGGAGGCTAGGAGAAGGCTGGAGAAACTAGTGAGAGATCAGCAGTGGTGGCCAAGCAGCCTCAAGGAGGCCAGGAGAGGCCAAAGGACTCCTGAAGGCAGTGGGTACCCAGAGGGATGCTGTGGGACTCGGTGTAATGTGACGGGGAGGGCCGGCAGAGGCTTGAAGGGTCCAGGAGGATCCTACAGGGGGGGTGTGGAGGCTGGGGGCTGTGCAATGATGTGACCCTCTCGTCCTTTTTCTGCTCCTCATTAGAGTCCCCTGAGCGGAGCAGGCTGTGAAGGGGGTCTGCGCTGAGGTATGTCCTTATGGCTTCTGCCAGGATATCGCAGCTCACGTGTGCGCCAGGGGACGGGACGCACGAGGCGGCTCCCTGCACGGGGAGTGGTGGGAGTGCCAGAGCCTCCGCAGGAACCAGAGGGGAAAAAACTGGGGTGCCCCAGCCCCCAGAGGAGCTGCGAATTTGGGATCCAGTCCCTGGGGGCTGTTTTAGGGCAAGATAATGCTCATACACTGGTTTGTTCACACACTGGTGATTTTAAGGCAAGATAATGCTCACACACTAGTTTGCTTCTAACTTTGCCCCTCGTTCCACGCCCATCCCTTTAGCTCTCGCTTAGGACCCTTGTTATCCGTTCCCAGTGTATGGAGCCTTCTCCAGCAGAGACTTTCCTTGCACCCTCAGGTCACCTGTGTGTGAAAGCTGTGCCAGGATGGCTCAGGGACTCCTGTATCCGAGAGCCCTGAGCTGGTGGGGATGTGCTGACGAGGGCAGAGCCCCCAGCACGGTGTGAACGGCTCCGATTTGCTTCTTCCCAGGGCCACGGGAGTGCTGACGGGTCTGTCCTTCTTCAGGAGGACTATGTGTGCAGTGTGTCTCTGGTGGGAAAGAGCTTGCCCTGAGCTGGTGAAAGCCCTGTGTGGCTCAGAGCTCCTTAGCATCTCCCTCCAGCAGTCTGCAGGGCTTTGTCAGCAATGCAGTGGAGTGACCTCCTGGGTGGAGATGGAGAAGACTTCTGTGGAGCAGACAGGATGTCTGCAAGTCAGAGCAGTCTCAAGTCATGAGCAGCACCCTTCCCTCTCCCCCATTTCATCCCAGCATCAGCACCAGGCTTGTGCTGGTGGGCAGTGCCGTGTCCCAGGTAGCGACAGGGGCTTATGTTGGGACCCAAGTTGGGGTAGGTGGCAAGGGATGGTTTGTGTCTGGGATGGCTCTTGGAAGGACACTCATCTCTGCATGGAAATGCCAAATTTCAACTTCTGAAGACCTGTGACAAATACTCCCTGTGTAAAGGACACATGGCCAAAGGCTCAAGGCCTTTTAGTGTCTGGGGTAGAGGATGGCTGGTATATGAGGACACGAGACCATGAACTACTTATGCCAGGAGCAGGGAGCTGTTGATGTCCTCAGATACCTGGCTCTCTCAAGGGCAGGTTTTTGATGCTTAGAGAGGCTTGGGTGCTCCTGAGGCAGGGACTCACGAGTATCAGCTATGTCCAGCCTCTCTGAGGGTAAATACGGGTTTGCCCATGTGGGCTTCTCTGTGCTGGGGATTTCAGGCTCTAAAGGAGACCAGCTGATGTCTGAGAACTTCTAATTGGGCTTGGGGCTCCTGCTGATGGGTACCTGGGGAGACTTGCAGGTGGCCTGGCATGCCTGATGGTGAGTAGGGCAGGGCTGCCCAAGGATGGTGCTCAGGGAATATGGTTGTACCTCAGAGCAGTGAAGAGCTTGTGTTTAGGGCAGTTCCTTGTCTCTGCATGGTGAAGCCACAAGTGGTGCCCAAAGGTGCTGGACCAAGGGAGTTCTTGGAGCCTAGCAGGATCCAGGTGGTGCCCACAGCTGTGGAGTGACAAGTACAGCGGTCAGCCTGTCTCTTGCTGTGCCAACCCAAGCTGTGGAGCCCCTCCCATGCGATGCTCATCTCCAGAGAGGCTCGGCTCAGTGAGCTCTGCCCTGTGCTCTGCCTCCTATTTCTTTGCACGCACCCACTGCAGGGAGGGTGCTGGGCCGGGGGAGCTGGGGCTGGGAGCTTGGCCAGCGGAGACGTGGGCTGCCAGGAGCCTTGGGTTCCCCTTCCAGTTCTACCTTCTCTCCCTGGGTGACTGTGGGTCTGACTGTCCCCTCCCACTGCAGGAGGGTGCGGGTAGGAAGGAACCATCCAGGCTCTGCTGCTCATCCCCATGCTCCATCCTCGCATCCCGAGCCGGTGGTACCCGGGTGTGCGTAACGATGCTCTCGCTTGCTTCTCTGCAGATCTCCGGCCTCTGCCCGATGTAGCCATGACTGGGACCTGTACCCGGGAGTGCACAGAGTTCGGCCACTCCGATACCTGCTGGATGCCCGGCCAGTCCTCCCCCAGCCGCAGGCCCAAGAACGCCCTCAAACTCTCCACTTTTGTGCCTTACCAAGACAGAGGGAGTCAAGAGCAAGTCGGGAATGGCAGCCCCAGACTCTCAGAAGAGCGCAGCACCAAAATGGCCAACCTCCGCCTGCTCCCCACGTACAGTGCCTTCTCCAATAGTAGCCATGAGCCCTGCAAGGACTCTCCCATGGAGGAAATTCCTCTCACCCAGACCTCGGACTTCCAGCCAGCCACCACCCCCTCGTCCCAGACCACCAAGAGGGAGATATACCTGTGAGGCTGGGCGTGAGGGGCAGGGAGCAGACGCGCTTCTGAGGCCAGTGTCCAGAGGAACATTTGAAAACTTCGATGCTTTATCGCTCCGGCGGCCGGTTCTCCAGGTGCTGGGCTCTGCGGCCAGCAGGGCAGGGCGAGGCAGGGATGAGAGGAGCGCCTTTTAAACCCGTTGTTTCCTGGGGCCAGGGGTGGGTGGGAAGGATGAAAGCATCCGAACCCCCAATTTCCGAGCACTTGCGGGTGCATGTCTCCTCTGAACTGCTGCGTCACCGGGGAGGGCTGGGCAGGCTCCTGGTGCGGAGGGCACGGCTGGGGAGAAGGGCTTACGTACCAAAGGTCCACGCAGAGCTGGTGGAGTTCCTGGGGCTTAGGACGAGGGGTGTCCCCGCGCATGGGGAGCGAGCTGCCTGTCTCTTTGCTGTAGACTCCTGTAAATACGAATCTTAGGAATGACATTCAAGTCCTGCCTGATCGAAACTTTTTATTGTCCTTGAAACAAAACAAAACAAAACAGACATTTAAACAGAACAAACAAGAACGACAACAACAACAAAAAACCACAACAACAAAAAAAAAAAAGGAAAGAAAAAAAAGAAAAAAAAAAAAAAGAAAAAGAAAACAGAAACAAACCACAGGGAGCAAGTTCCAGCTTTGAATGGTTTGCTGCGTGGAAGAGCCCGCGGGAGCGCAGCGTCCGGCCCACACTCATGTTCTATATTGTAAATAGAGATGTGACCAGTCCCTGAAACAGCAGCTGGGGAGCTGGAGGAGAGGGGCAGCGTCCTAGCTGGACTGTAGGGACTTTGCTATTTTTCAGCCTGGATCTCTTTCTGAACGTTGTCACTGTGCCCACAAGCTGCAGGGTCCCTAGGGACTGCCCAGTGCCATAGGCGGGGTCTGCTTTGAGGGGGGAGGGGGGTGAGGTTGTTACTGGTGGCCCTGCGCCCAGCGGGTGGAGGAGGGGAAGCCCCCAGTGAAGGGACCTGCTGGGTCCAAGGAAGCCCCCAGTGAAGGGACCGGCTGGGTCTAGAGAAGCCCTCAGCCTGACTCTGCTGGCAGGGAGGTCGTCATCGGCTGTGGCTTCTCAGCCCATCGCCTTGTGCCTCCTCCGGGGCAGGGGATGCCCATGAGGCCGGCTGTGCCATGCCTTCGACCTCCCTCCCGTCCGCCTGTAAGCCACCATTGCCTTTGTGAGGAGGAGCTTTGTCTCAGGGTCACACCGGGGGCCACCGAGCCCCTGCCCGCTGGACTCCCGCTGCCCTTAGGCCCCAGGGCCACTCTCACGGGATCCAGCTTTCTCTTCCATTGTCAAAGGTCGACTGGTCTCCCAGGCAGGTCCCCACTGCCCCGGCATCCTCGGCTCCCTTGCAGGGTACCCAACGGGGGCAATGCTGTGCATGTGATGGGGAGAGGACCCCCTCACCCCTCGAGGGACTCCCCAGAGGGGGACATCTTGGAGCTTTCCTGAGCCTCTCTGCTCCCTCGGAAGCTGAGGCACAGTCCTGTTTTGGGGGGGCTCCATGTGCACCCCTGGTAGGAGGAGTCCGGGGGACTCACGCCTCATTCCTGGGTAGCCCTTCCCGGTCCTCCCCCCGCCAGGCCGCGGGGAGGGGCTGTGCTGCACCGTTGTTCTTCCCGTACTCGCGTGCACATAGATTGTCTTCATCTCTGGGATCTTCCTTAGGGAGCGAGGCCAGTGGTAACTGCAGGACGCTTCTCCCCGCAGCTCATCTTTGGTCTGCATGGTCCATCGCCATGGGATCACAGATGGCTCTGTCGGGCACAGCCGGCACGGGGACACCGCAGGGACAGGGCGCCCCAGCTGCTGTGGGTCAGAGCCTGCCCTGCCATAGCTGTAGTGCCTGTCAGGGTGCAGCGTGCCGGGAGAACCCCTGCCCAGCCTCCTCCCCTCCTCCAGCATCCCTCTCTCTGAGCAGCTCCTCTCCCTTTGCTTCAGCAGTGGTGGCAAGATGCGGGCGGCTCCAGCTGACCTGAGGGGACACGGTGTAAGCCAAACCCGGGTGACAAGGGAAGGGTGGCAGAAGGCGCCTGCTCGCACCCACTCCCTCTTACCCCCCAGCCCTGCTTCTCGCCTTCCCTGGGTGGCACCATGCCACTGCATCACCCACAGCCCCGGCACCTCAGGGTGCCACCCGGAGGAGGCAGGACCCTCCTCCCGACCTCCTCCTGCTGCTCCCTGCCGACCGGCCAGGGGTCCCTTGAGGCGGGCGTGATGCTGCTGGTAATGTCCACCTGCCCGTCCAGGCGTCCCTGCTCTCCCCTTGCTCGTGATGGCCGCCCGGCAGGGCCCACGTTCCCCTGGTCTGGCTGCCTGAGCAGGTCACGCTCCTGAACTTGTTTTTATTGTAGCTCTGTAGTTTCAGGGCCAAACTGGGCAGAATGTGCAATTTGGCCGCGCTGGCCAGGATCTTTGACTCCACTGCCAACTCGACTGCTCACGCCTCCCCTCGGCTCAGGCAGCGGCAGTGTCCAGTGCCCCTCTTGGGGACCCCCTGGGAGAGCGACGTAGCCACATCTGAGGGGTGCTTGTCCAAGACCAGCTTCCCCCAGCCCCTGACCTGCGGGTGGGCTCCTTGACCTTCTGCTCAAGATCATCAGAGGGACCTGGAAGCTCAAAGCCCTGTGGTTGGGGTTGTTGTCTTGTCTCCTGGAGCGCCTGGCGATTTTCTCAGTGCGAGCGTGGTGCAAGAGGGGTGGGGTGAGTGCAGAAGGGTTCCCCAAGGGATGGGAGGGATGGGTGCTGGGGATGCATGCCATGGGGTGGGGGAGCGGGGGGGATGAGTCCTGTCGGGGTGCACAGAGACATGGTGGGGCTGGGTCTTCAGAGGGGAGCACAGTGGGGAGAGGACATTGGGTATCTGGGGGGTGGGTGTCCAGGGGGANTCCCTGGGGAGGAGAATATGACGCTGGGCATCGGTCCTGGGAGAGTGGGCACGGGGGATTTGTCCTGGGGTGAATTTGACAGTGTCACTGGGGATCAGTCCTGGGGGAGGGTGAAGAAGAGGTGCTGTGGGAAAGAAGCTCATTTGCACAATTATAAGCCAGAAGGATAAAGCCTCTGTGCACGTGGGGGGTGGGGGGGTGGGAAGCTTCCCCCACGGGCTCCAGTCTAGACAAGCACAGGGAAGAGGAGGGGGGTTCGACGCCTCTGCGGAGGGGTTCACTGGATCTCACACTGCACTAGGACAAGCCAGGGGTAAAACCAAAGGTGGGAGCCAGGGAGCAGGCGGGCTGCGTGGGAAGGATCTAAAGCGACCCCTTTGTAGCTCTTCAGTGTTGGTTCTATTTATACGAGATTTCATTTCCTTGCTTGTGATGCCTTGTTTTTTGTACAGTTTTATGTACATGCAGGTGTAGCTTTTCTAAAGGAGAAATCCTACGGCAGAGTAAAGTACCCAACTATTTTTCAGATGGTGACCTATGTCTAAGGCGACGCCTCTTGCTAAGGTTGTATTGCTCTCAATGTGTGATGCATTTCCCTGTGCGGGGAAGGCTTTGGGCCTTGGGCTTGGTTTTCCCCGGGCGCTGTGAGCACAATTGATTCCCTTGTAATTCTTTCTGTTCGGAGCAGTGAGCATGACACCGTCGTGATCCCCTTTTTCCGTTCTCTCCTGTTCTGTTTGTTTGCTGAGCTGTCAAATGACCAACTCCATTGTAATTAGCCCTTCCTAAAGCTTTACAATAAAAGTGTGAAAACCCGGCTGCCTGCGCCTGATGGATTCTGCTGACGTGTTGCATCCTTGGAGGGGGCCCTGGGCCTTCTGAAGAAAGCCCTTGGAGGCAGTGAAGAGCCTTGGTGGCTGTGGGGAGATACCTGTTCCTGCTGCCCTCCTCCAGGTGCACGGAGCCCTGGTGTGGCTGCTCTTGTCTCCTCTTCTCTACTCTTCTCTACCCCTCATCATGCCCCATCCCATCCACTTCCCCTTCACCTCCATTCCCTCCTTGTCTTTCCTCCTCTACTCCACTGTGCTCGCCCCGGCACCCCTTTGCCCTCCCTCCACCCCACTCCAGTGCAGCAAGACTTCTGAGTCCTCCGGCACAGCCCTGAGCATCAGATCCGGATTCCAGACTCTGTGTTGGTCTGGAAACTGCTTGGTTTCCATGGCAGCACACATCGATTACTGGAGTGGGAAGGGGCCTGGAGGATGCTGCTGGTGAGGATGCTACTGCTGCTGAGGGTTTGGACACAGGGCTCCGCGGTCAGTATTGCCCTTGGGATGGGTTTTGATGCGCAGTAAGTCCCTCCTGTGGATGTGGAAGGAGTATCCTCCAGCCCTGGATGGTCCCACTGGGTCGGGCCTCATGAACAGCTGAAATGGAGTCAAGGGACAGGGCCTCAGTGTCTGCTGAGTCCCCCAGGCACTGGAGGTTTGCACAGCCTGAGGCTCCACAAGAATCATTCCTGGCCCAAGGTGGAGGAGATGGGAAGCTGCTCCTCCTGAGCACTCCTTGGTGACTTCCCCTGGGATGGGAGCATCTGCAAAGAGGGGTGATGGTCTGACTGGCTGCTGCATGGGGAAGGCCTATGAAGGGAGATGGGCTGGGCAAGGAACCGCTTGCTGCATAAGCTTGTTTCTGACCAGGGTTTTTCAAGTACATCTGGTTTAATAAGGTCCTCAGCTTACAGCGGGAACTGGGGATGTGCCAGGCCAGAGACATCCATTTTGATGGAAACCTTAATTCTCGTGTCTCCTGAGGGCCTGACCCTGCAGCTTCACCTGTCCAGCTGCTTGCACAGATCTGGCAGATTCATTTCTGGCAAAATGGATGAGGTTCAAGATCTCTTTCTGATTCTAACCAGGAGTGGCCAGATGCGGTGGCATCATCTTCTCCTTTCCTGTGTCTTTCTCCCAGCATGGCTTTGTTCATTAAAAAGCACTGTGAAGTTTAAAGCAGTGTTAGAAGATCTGTGCTTGCTTGGTTCCTTGTCTCAGTTCCTCACTTCTAGAGTAAAGGCATTTCTGGAAGCTAGAAATGGAACCAGGTGGAAATCTCAGAACTGCCTGATGTATTTTCACTGCATCTTTAAAGAAATTAAACGATCCTGAGACGGTTGCTGAGTCAAACAGATCTGGTAAGAGGCCAAAGCGAGCCAGCAGAGCTCTGCGCAGAGCTGTCTGAAGTGGCCAGACAATAAGTTTCCATCAGGGTGACTTCTTTGGCTGGCTGAGGAATGGGACAGCACAGTCTTTGTTACCTACCTGTGCTGTAATAGTGGCCACGGATGCACTTCTGGCATGGGAACAGGGCTCTGGGCCACGGCTGTGCCAGCCTGATGCTTGGGGTAGAGGTTCAAAAAGAGCTGAAAGCAGTTTAAGAGCTGACAGCCTCTCTTCTGGCAGGGGACGTGTTTGATGCCGCGATGCCCACAGGCAGCTGTGGAGCCTCAAGAGCAGGGCTGGGAGTGGAGAGGGAGGTGACAGGCTTCAAAACCCGTACCTTTTGGTGGGATTCAGTGAGGAACAGAGCCCACCACATAGAAGGAATAGGATCATGGTATAGAGAAGCTGCAAAGCCCTCCTTCCCAGCTGGCACGAGGCCATGGGGAGGTCGCCCCTGCTCTGTTCATCCCTCCCGTGTACTGCCATTAATAGGATGAGCAGGGTCGTCTCTGCTCGCGGCGGCCACGGAGCCCGACCCTGCATATGTTGCGGTGGCCTCTGAGGGAGATTGGATATTGTGCTGGAGGAGAAGCCCCTGTAATCGCCCGCAGGATGATTGGGATTTGCGAGCAGCTCAGGGGAGGCAGGGGGGCCCAGCCCCAGGCAGAGTGCGGTGGTGTCTCTGGTTGTCTGGCAGTATGATGAAGGGGATTAGGAGATTTAGAGCAAGCCCAGCTCCCTCCCCAGGGCGCTCTCGAACTGAAGCCCCAGCAGAATACAGAGTTCGGTTTATTCCCATAGGCAGGTTGAGAGAGAGAAGGCTGGGTGCTGCTAACAGCAGCTAATCTAAGAGCAGGAGCTCTTCCCCCCTCTGCTCGCAGGGAATTGGCATCATCCAAGACAGAAAGAGTCTTATCAGTTTTTTATCAGCCCCCAGCAGCTTTCACCCCACATTGCTCTTCCCATCCCTTTCTCGAGCTGATCCCATCTCCAGTCCCTTGGCAGTGCTGAGAGCACCCTTTAGCCTGGCGGGAACCTCCCAGCTCGCACGCCAGGATGGCCTGGCATCGTGCTTTAAATCATCCCAGGAGGCACAGCTGGTTGGACCGTGCTCTTCCTCCCCATCTGCTCGTGGCGGTCGTGGTGCTGAACCTTGCCCACACAAAGGCAGATACTCTCTCGACACGGGAGCGCTCACGGGGGCTTAGTGCAAACAGACCTAATGGGATTAGTGCAAATGGGAGCCACGCTCCATTCCAGCAGAGAGGGAAGCGCGCCTGCCCTCCCTCCTCGAGCTCGCCTTTCCCTCCCAGCCTGTCCGTCAACCCCAAGCAGGATGCCGATCACCAGGTATCTCAGCACCCGTACTCCTTGGAAAAGGCAGCTTTCTAAAACTCCCTGTCCTGGGCTCCTCCAAATGAAGGGATGTGATGCATCAGATATCTCAGCTCCCTGAGCCCTTCTTTCCACCCTGATCTCATTAGAGCAGCCAGCTTCTGTTGCAGAACCCTATCGAGTCCCACTTTCACTTGCAAACAACTCTAAATTATGAATTTACCAGATTGGATCCTGGAGGGAGAAGATTTTTCCAAATGGAGGTTTGGAACATCAGGCTGCCCAGGGCAGTAGTGGAGTCCCCATCGCTGGAGGGGTTTCAAAGCCATGGAGATGTGGTCCTGAAGGACATGGTTTAGTGGTGACCTGGCAGTGCTGGGTTAACAGTTGGATTCAATGACCTGAAAGGTCTCTTCCAACCAAAACGATTCTATGATGCTCTGCTTGTCTTTCCAGGCCATGTGGGAACGATCTGAAGGACCATCAGCGTTTACCGTCAATTAGTTAGCGTTGCAATAACACCAAGGTTCCCACCACAAACCGCTGTAGTGTTATGCTCAGCACCATACAAACACAGACCAGAGGTGTTTGCTTCTCCGGCATTGCCACGGTGATGTGATTTGTAACATGCTTATGCTGGGCTGTGGGCAGATAACCAACCCATGCAACCACAACCCCGAGCAGACACCTTCCTCCTCAGCTCCCCTGCCTGGGCAGCTGCACGTGTGGACTGGACCTGGTATCAGGGGTTGCAGCTCTACGGCTGGGATGAGCCCTTGGAGGTGGCACAAAGGGGGTTGTCGGATGGAGGGAGGCTATAGAAAGATGAAGTTGCTGGTGGCTGTCACAGAAGGGCCATCATGGGCAGGGTGGTGTCCTGGTGGTGCGCTGCCAGCCACCCTCTCCAGGCTGCCGCAACTTGGGAAGGACAGAGGGATGCTGCTGCAGGAACTGCTCCTGGGTGTCCCACCATGCAGGAGAAGGAAATCCTTCCCCCATGAACTTCAACCCAACTCTCTGCTTTGCTCCTCGTCCTGGCCAGTGTTTCTGCTGCTTTTGGTTTCACAAGGGACCTTCCCCACCGGCCCTGGCAGGTCAGACTCCTCCATGCGTGCTTGGCACACAGATTGAGCAGCTCCCACGCGCCGTGCTTGCTCACTGCAAGCAGACCCGTCACTCACGTATGGGAGGCCGGGTGGCACCACACCCTCCGTGTTATTTATATCACAGCCCAGCACCGCTGTGAGGGCACGGCATTCCTTTCCCGGGATAAGCTGTGCTCATTCCAACCCTTTCCAAGCTTGCTGGAAAGAATGGCATCTTTCCCAGGGCCTCTCTGGCTGCCAAAGTAGGTCTGCCACGGCACAGCTCCCTCACTGTGTGGACAAGCTCATCCAAAATGCTGACGACACCACTTGCACCCCAAAATGTTTTGCTGGGGGTAAGGCTGGTGGGGAAGGCTTGGCCGTTCCCGAGAAGCAAAAAGCAAAGGAGAGGTTGTTTTCCCCTGCCTTGCGTAGCTCTCTGCAGACTGAAACCTGCTGAAATTATGCTCATGACTCAAATTTGCAGGAGATGAAGAGACGATAAAATCCTACTTGCTGTTCCAGGGCTCCGCCTCCAACCCGATGCGATGCTGGCGTGTGCTCCAACAGCACAGCCACCGGCAACGGCTGAGCGCGGCAGCACAGCGGACACAACGCTCGGACCCTGCACACGTGTTGCCCGTCAAACAGCCTTTGGGACAGGGTGAGATCCCCAATGGGGCACATACATGAAATAAAGGCAGCCATGGCAGAGCTTTCTGGGAGCTGGTTTTCCCCACTCCTGGCAAAACTGAGCACTTGCCCCGTGAGATCCTCGCCCTGCCTGGGAGCGACCAGGAAACACCAAATAGCTCAGTTCTCACGCTGAAACTGTGGGCTGCCTCGTCCAGCTTTTTCCCTCCTGTCTTTCTTCATCCCATGCGTTTGTCCTCCCATCCTTTTCCCCCAGGGCAGCCCAGCCCCAACCCTTGAAGACCCCCAGAGCCTGTCTCATGCCTGGAGAGGGGTCCCAGTCACGTTGGCAGCATGTCCGCAGTCCTGGTGACCTAGAATGAGTCACCAGCCAGAGCCTGGCCAGCCTGAGGTCTGTCCTTCCTCATTCTTCTCCTGTGGCACCAGACTTTTCTCAGCCAGTCTGAGATCAGTCTCCCACCTCCCCAGGCAAAGCCAGGAGACAACAGAGCTCTTGCACACTCCAGAGCTGGACTCAGTTAATCAACTCCTGCCTTGTCTGGAGCTGGACACTCTCTGGGAATTTTCCAGGGCCAGAGGTCAGTGGTGGCAGCGGGGGGATCAATGCAAGCGAGACGTTGCTCCGGGAGCAATCCTCTGCTCACCCTGTCAGCTCTTGTTTAACCCAGCAGCCTGCAAGGCTCAGTGGAGACAGCAAAGGAGGGGGAGGCTGAGCCTGCCCTGCCAGCAAACATGGCACAAAGCCCTTTTTGGGACAACTTTCTGCAGCCTGGCACCGTTCATAGGGAGGAGGAGCTAGAGCAGCTCTCCCTCCATGGCCCATAGCCTGCCTGGCGCAGGAAGGGTGTCCGAGCAAAGGCTGGGGTGGAGGGAAGCCCAGGGGGGCTGACTGGGAAGAGGGAGGAGCAGGAAGGAGCAGGGGCAATGGGAAGAACAAACTGGAACCCAAGAAATTCCATCTGAACAGGAGGAAGAACTTTACTGAAAGGGTGTTGGAGCCTGGCCCAGGCTGCTCCAAAAGGTGGTGTAGTCTCCTCTAGAGAGATTTCAAACCCACCGGGGCAATGTGATGCTGGGCCCCCTGCTCTGGGTGACCCTGCTGGAATAGAAGGGCTTGGATGAGATAATCTCCAGAGGTTCCTTCCAACCTCTGCCATTCTGTGATCCTATGAAGGGCACACCCATGCTCCCTCAGCATCTCCAGCTGTAAAAGAAACAGCAGAGCAAAGCCAGGAGCAGGCAGTGGAGGCACCTGCTGCAAAGATGGGCAGAGCCAGGCAGCACATGTAGATCCACTGAAGGAAAGACAGCATTGAACAGGGTAGGACAGGCTTTGTGGGGTCCTGTGGCCTGGGCTCTGCAGCTGAGTCTTACCCACTAACCCAGGTATGACAAACACCTTGGGGTTGCAAACCATCCTCCAAGCACCCTTGGCCTTCCCCCATCCTGGGATGAAGGGATGTCCAGAGCAGCCTGGGCACTGGTAAGTGCGTGGCTCGCTGCTTACAACACCCACTGGAGGTGGCGACCAGTAGCAGCGTGTGGGCACTGCCTGCAGTGGGGCTGGCACACACATGCCACCCTTCTCCCCACACAACCGAGAGCACTCCGTGGGGCTATGAGCTGGGTTTTTTGTGCCAGCAGAGATGCCCTGTCTGTGACCATATGTCTGGGGGGTGGTGTGTGTGTGTGTGTGGCCAGCCACAGAATGTGTCCCTGTGTGTCCCCCTTGGGCACAGGACTGGGGGGGACACGCTGCCTGTGCTCACACACAGCCACAGGCAGGTGCGTGTGCTGCATTCGGCCAGGGGCGGTTATTATTCTTTATTAGTTTTCCTGTCCGTCTGACATATTCTTTATCACGCTGTCTCAATCTTTCACTCGTCCTCCTTCTCTCCCTCAATCATCCTCGATTAGTTTTTCTGTCTGCCTCCCATTCCCATATTCTTCATCAGACGCTCCCTCTCTCACCCTCCCCCACTCTCCCTCTCCTCCTCTCTCTCTCTATCTCCCCTCCACGCAGCTTTTCTCACTCCTGGCTCATCTCTCCCACCACTGTGGGAGCCTGTGAGTGTGGAGTGGTCAGGAAATGTGGGGCCATCGTGGCTCTTTTCCTGGAGCTGGTGGCTGTTCAGTCACTGGCCCTCCGAGTATTCCCACTCTGTCTCCATCTCTGCCCTGACTGCCAAGCACTGGGGATTTTCCCAGCTTCCAGGAGCAGCCTGGGGATGCTGAGTGCCTCCGGCCCCCCCACCGGCTTGGATGTTGCTGTGCTGCTGAATCGGTTGCAAATTAAGTCCCTGGCTTGAAGCAGCTCAGAGGGCTGCATCTCCTTCCAGGGGGAGAAGATCCCCTTGGATGCTTGTGCTTTGCTCCTGCGTTTCCCCCTACTCTGCTCCTCCTGCTGTCCATCCCAGCACGCATCCTCCAGCAAAGAAAGCATTCCTCTTGTGCCTCATCCCCATTCCCCCTCCAGGCTAGTAGTAGAAGTCCTGGAATAGGCTGGTGCTGTAGGACTCATCTGTGAGACTGAAGGCAGCTTGCCAGTTGCCAGAAGAGGCCCTGGCTGACAGCCCCAGGCCGATTCACAGCCTTTAGTGCCTCTCATCCCCGTGTCTGGGCTGCTCCTGCCAGGGTGCCTCCTCCTACACAGACCTGAAGTCACCAACCACACATGGGGGAGACTAGAGACGTGGGGCGGGATGGAGCTACATGACCAGAGACTCTGGAGACCAAGCAGAGAACAGAGCTGCTGGTGGACCTCAGGCTTTGAGGCACGGAAAGAAGGCACAGAACAGAGGGATGCTCTGGAAGGCACCTTTGCTAAAGACGGGGTGGATGGAGACATGCCCTGCACACCCCAGCAGAGAAGGCACAAATATTTTGCCTCATCTCCTTTCCTTTGAGGGCCAGAAGGTGAAAGTCTGGAGTGCTGGAGGACTCAGGTCAGTGAAATGGGCTGGCAGTGGCTGCCGTGCCCCAGGCACCCAGAGGAATCGATCTGCTCGGGCTGATGGCAGCTCCGCGTGGAGATGGGATCTGTTTAGTTGCTGCCCTCCCCTGACCCTTCCCCTGAGGAGGAGGGTGCCCGCAGGAGCTGGTGCTGGCTGCAGCTGGCAGCTCTCTGCATCCTTGTCCCTGCCTCCCAGCATGGAAAAATTAGAGCTGGTGTTGCAGGAAAGACCCTCCGTGTCAGAGCAGCCCCCTCTCTGCTGAGGGTGGGAGGCAAGGGTGGATGCCTCAACCCATCAGCTGGGGTGAGAGCAGGGGTTCTGCAGCAGAGCCCAGCATGGCCCTTGATTTTGAGACTGAGCTATCCTGTCTAGAGTCTGAGTTCTCAACACTGCGCTGAGAAGCCTTGTCACTGCCTAGCCCCCAGAGCTGCCTTTACTCTTGCCCACAGCAGCAGAAAAGCCCATTGCAAGGGGTGGTGGGGAGCTGGCTTGCGGCTGGGAGGCTACATCGGATAGAAGACCCCATCAGCGCCCAGGACTCTGGCTGTAGGGTGGCGAGCTCCCCTCTTGGCAGGGGGGCTCGGCGAGAGGCGATGGGTCCTGCATTGCATCCGCCGCTGATGCTGATGTATGTGACAGGCGCGGGGGTTGCCAGGAGACAGCATCCTCCTCCTCGGGCACTGTGCAGCCAACGCGGCTCTGCACTGGTGACGTAATGCTCCTCCGGCATCGCTCATAGCCGCTCTGGCCTGTCCCTCCCTGCCAGCGATGGAAGGAAAAATGCAAAAGCCTTTACAGACATTCCGGTGGCCTTCCTGGTGCTGCCTTCTGCTCCCTCCCCTCCTACGGGTGCAGCGAGCGAGGGTTTGCAGAAACCAGCTTCAGCGTCGGCACCAAAAAGGCTCTTGTGCCCTTCCCGTCGTGGGTCGCTAATGTGCGAGGTCCATCCCAGACCCCCCAGTCGGGTTTTGCCTACGTGCAACCAGCTCGTGGCAGGATCTGGAAAGGTCTTCTGCGTTTGTTCAGATACAGGGGGTGGGAAGAGGGAGAGGCAGATGGCCACTCACGCACACGGAGGCTCATTGAATAAATATCGGGCTACAAATTATCCGCTGATCTAATAAAAAAGATATTACCTACCTCTACAAACCTAGTTTCAAATTATTCCTCCTGCTCTGCTCAGTAGCCTACTGGGAGATCGCTGGCAGGTTAATTTGCTATTGAACGGGTCCCAACTGGAATTAACACTTCAGCCTGCCTCTGGTTTCGCTTGACAGTTAATGAAAGTCGCTGTTATTCACTCCTGGCTCTGAACTTTATGCGCTGCACCATGTTTCATGGGTGTGAAAGAGCTGACCAGGATGTTTTCCTTTGGATTCACAAAGTATTCGGCACTTGCAAGACCCAAGAAGGTGCTGAGAGAGAAAATAAACTGCCATTTGTGTGCTGTTACATGAGAACTTGGTGTGTTCCCAACAAAAGTGGCCTTTATCTGGGGACTGTCATTTTGATTATTTTCTGGCTGTGCAGTGCCCCAGAGGTGTGCATAGAAAATGAAAACAGATAAAGAGCCTGAACGAGGCAGAGCTCTGCCAGAGGCCTGAGTAAACCAGCAGGCTGGGCTGATGGAGGGAGACTGGCGGGGAGGGGGGGAGTGCGTTAAAATGCTCCATCCGATGAGGCAGCGCCGCTGCCTGCTCTGCAGCTGGGGAGGGCGGCTCGGAGGGCAGCAGAGCTGGTCTGTCCTGCTGGGAGATGAGCCTCGTGAATGCCACTGGAGAGGAGGGAAGGCTCTCCTCTGTTGGCATGGCACCCAAAACCATCCCTCCCCAGCACCAACTGGGCTGAGCTCTCTCTGTGATGATGAGGACTTGAGTGACCTCTGTGCTGTGGCAGTTGAAGTGGGTACGACCAGGGACTGTGAGTGGACTGGTGGACAGAGGACCACCTTGCCATGTGCTGGGCTCTCCCACCACAGCTTCTGGCCAGAGATCTCCAGGACAGGCAGCTGACTCAGACAAACTCGATGCAGATGGGATGGCAGCATCCCATGCAGCCGTGTTGCCAAAGTCAAGGTCTGTAACAACACAGATGCACCAGAAAATGCAATCTTTGCAGTTGCTAATCAGTCCCATCCCACATGTCTCATGCCGCCGCTGTCCTCACATCACTCCTTTATCTCACCATGTTCTCCTTGCCCCACTACCCTCCCCTCACCCCATATACAATTTCTGCAGACTTGCCAGCCATGGGCCAGAAACTTCCCTTGCAGCCCAGGTGTGGTTTGCTGGGGCTCAGTCCGATCTCCTGCCCCTGAAGACCCATCATGAACAGCAGGAAGGGCTGAATCAGCAGCTCTGGATTCTTCTCCCCCCTCTGACACCCTGAAGTCCCCTAAGTAATTTCCTTCTCCCTCAGTGTTTGCACCCTTCAGGCACTCAGAGACAGTTATCCGGCTCCTGCCTGCATGATTGATCGGCAAAGCTAGACAGATTTAGTTCATTTAATCTGCCTCCTAAATCCCATCCTTCAGCCCCTTCATCATTTCCCTTGTGTCTCTCTATTGTGTCTGTATCTCCTTGGGACAGCAGAGCCTCCAGCTGTGCCCAGGCCCACAGGCTGCAGACAGGGGCTGCTGGTTCCAGCACAACATCTGGCAGCCCTCGTGTGCCACACGACTGCTGCACCGGGACACCCCAGTCCCTGGACTGTCACAGAATCAGGGAATCACAGAATGGTGGGGGTTGGAAGGACATCATCTCTGGAGATCATCTGGTTCAACCCCCTTGCTCCAGCAGGGTCACCCTGAGCAGGGGGCCCAGCATTGCAGTGTCCAGGTGGGTTTGGAGTCTCTCCAGACAAGGAGACTCCACAACCTCTCTGGGCAGCCTGGGCCAGGCTCCAACACACTCACATCAAGAAGTTTCTCCTCCTGTTCATGTGGAGCCTCCCGGGTTCCAGTTGGTGCCTGGTGCCCCTTGTCCTGGCGCTGGGCACCACTGAGCAGAGTCTGGCCCCAGCCTCTTGCCCCCCACTGGCCCCTCAGCTCTTGCTCAGCATTGCTCAGCTCCCCTCTCAGGCTGCTCTTCTCTAGCTCAACAGCCCCAGGGCTCTCAGCATTTCCTTGTCACAGAGATACTTCAGGCCCCTCACCATCTTTGTAGCCTCCTCTGTTTCATCCTGCAGAGACCAAGCCTGTGGGCTGGAGAGTAGGAACTTGTCCTGCTCCTCTAGGTCACAGCTTTGGGGGCTCTTCTCAATAAGACATTTTGTCCTGACGATCCTAGAACTCAACATCTCCATCCCAGCGTCACTCAACAGATGTACCTACAATTGCTGTTTCTACCTCTCTATTCAATTAGGACCTTCCTCCGACTGCTTCTGCCTCTCCAGATTCCCCAGGAGAGCTGTCAATGCATTTCCAGCCCCAGAAGCGCAGCGTGGCTCCATCCAAAGCAGCAGGACTTCAGCTGTTGCTGATCCCCAGAGCTGGATGGTCCGCAAGCAGGAAAACACATCTCCCCAACTACCAGGGGCATGTTTTGCACCCACCCTCTCATTGATGGAGCAAAAGGTGCTGTGGGGAGAGGGCAGGAGCACCAGGGGTGGGTCATAGGGGCAAAACCACACGCAGAGCCCGCAGATGCTGAACGTCACGCGTCTGGCCCCGCTCTGCCCTCACGGTCCTGCTGGGCACTGCCGTGATTTTGTTATTTTCCAGAAGTCTCCCTGGCTATCGGCTCTATTGTTGGGTTGAAGAGATGGAGCCGTAAAGTTATCGCCGCTGGGATCACTGTCTTTTCATGAAGGCTGGTGTACTTCCTTTTTTCCAAATCCTCTGGTAATTTCCTGCTTCTCTGTAACTTAAACAACTCTATTGTCGGGCCCTGCTTTATTTCATCGGCTCAGTCCCACCCCGTTCCCTTCTGCGTGCCCCCAGCCCTGCTGTGCCGTACAGGTTCACCCTGCCTTTGCTCCAGAATTATATTTGACAATTTGACAAGGTTTTCTTTGTTTTCTTATTGTCTGTAGACGCTCTTCAGCTTTTCTTTTCTTTTTCTTTTT
>WEIS01006656.1:0-11742 GCA_013389965.1 Todus mexicanus | reverse complement strand
GAAAATATTTATTTGGTGACACAGCTCTTATTCCTAGTCTTTGGCTTTGTAATACTAAGGACTACATTGTGCCCTCTGATCTGGATGCAAGAAGCCCTGAATTCAGGGAAGCTACTATGGCTAAGTCTGGAGTGACAGGCAGTCCACAGACGAACAGAAAATTGCTTACAAGCGATAAGTTGTTTTCTCTTTGGGACAGCAATATGTAGGGAGGAGAGAGTGAAGGGCTGAAATTGGCAGCTCAGCACCTTACATCTGTTTAGTGACCAAAACATGGTAGGTGGCAGTGATGACTGGGGCATCATCAGTCTAATTTCTACAGTTTTATGTGTGAAACAGATCTCAAAGTATTTTGCTGACCCATCAAATCCCAATCTTAATCTGACTGAGTGACTATTGTGCCTATTGGAGGACTATGGTTTGGGGTGGGGTTTTCTTCGTAGCTGTCATTTTTCACAAGTGATTTTTTTGCTGGGTGAAAAGAAAGGGTAATCAAAAGACAGTGAAACCTTTTTCCTATAGACTAAAGATATTTGGAATAGAATGCAAAAAAAGTACTTCAATGTATACAAGAAGCATGAGCAAGATAGCACTGTGATTGAGTCATTCAAATTTGAATATTAAATAAAATAAAAATAATTAGTTTCAATGAGAATACTAACTAGAATGGCTTTTTATTTAAGCTTTAAAATCATTTGTTCAGTTTAGATACAGGGTAGCAAAATCAGTGTATGCAAAGATCTTTATTTTTATCTGCAAAATAATTAGGGATAGCTTTAGTTGTTAAGTGAAATTTTAATGTTTTCCTCAGCTTGAAGTAGTATTGTAGTCCATGATAGCACTCTTCATGCAGTAATCACAGGGCATTACATAAGCCTGGAAAAGGTAAGGAAGAATCATTACAGATTGGTAAACTGAGACATAAGGGCTCTAAAAGGGATCTAAATAACTTACTTAGGGTAGCACAGTGATAGAGCTGCAATACAGAGAGTGTAACCTAGCAGCTCTGACTCGCTGGTCTTCTTGTATCCAGCAAATCACTTTTAAAGGCCTTGGAAGGGATTCAGATAAAAAAAATCCTCTTGAGGTGTGTTCTGGTTTCCTTGGTTGGAAGAGCTGTGATGGAACAGACTTTAAAGCTTATTGTGTCTCGTCTTCTGAGTTTAGTTACATTTTCACATGCCATTTCTTTACAAATAGAAAGCTTTGCCAAATGGTGGGTTCTTGCTTCTACAGAAATAGTTCAGGGAGCTTTGTCACTGTGCAGAGAGGTTAGAAAATATGTGCACTATTACATCTCTTTGTTTTCTGTTAGATGTCTAGGGAAAGAGCTCACTATGTAGGGAAGCATCCAAGAGGAGCTCTGTCTTGCAGACCTTCATTGGCCTGGAAGGAGCTAGAAAGTGGTCATAGCTGGATTCTCCAAGACCAGTGAATCCCCTACGAACTTAGGAAGAAAATTATTACTTGAGTCCCTTGACTGCAACCTTTCTAAAGCGCATGAGGTTTCTGTGTTGCCAGTTTCAATGTTCATCCGTTACTCACTTTGCTGTTGCACCTGACTATGGGTGAGAAGTATAGCTTACCTTTTGTTTCTGCTCCTCACTGAGGCAGCCAAACAAAGTTAGCATGAGTTGCTGTGCCTTTCGCCTAATTATTGTTTTGGGTTTTTTTTTGTGCTAGCTCTCTGTTTTATCTTCAAATGTGGTGATTGTCTTTTACTTAATATGAGATTTGCTGTTCAGTCAGCTCCAAAATCACATCAACAGGCTGATAAGTTGGTGGCATCCTCTCATTATTACTATAATTGGCCAGTAAGAACTCTCTAGCTCTCAAAAATTATTCTGTTGTACAGTAGGGTGTAAAGAGAGCAGTGTTTTGCTAGTGTGAGCTGTAAACTGATATTTGCACAATTTATTTGTATTTACTTTGCCTTATTTTATTCTCTCAGTCAGGAGCTAAGGGAATTGTGCAGCAATTGAGCACTAAGTGAGATGAATCTAGCAGCTGGAAAATGCTCTGTTCAGAGCAAAATGGGTAGTGTACGTTCACAATTGCTTAAAAAACACGTGTTTCAGTGCAGAACTGTGCGTCGTACTCATTTTTTAACATAAAATATGTACTACAATAGGAAAAGTCAAGGTATTGGTGTTAATAGGGAATCTTTCCAAGACCTTACTTTCAAGTGGATAAAAGAGTACAAATTTGGGATAGCTAAAGGTGAATACAAACAAATTGGCTAGTCCATTAGCATAGCTATGCAGCTGCATCCTAGGCTCTGAGGCCACCCCAAAACCACAAGCCCGACTGCCTCAGAAGCCTGCCAAGGAGCCAGCTGCTGCTAATAAAGCAAACTCTACAACTTGGCATCTGGGGCCTGTGATTCCCATCCAAAGGGATTGTATGTGAAAAATATTTGAAATTTGTCTTTTTAAGTAGTGTTTTGCTTTGGAAGAAAAATGCTTTAGACTAAACTTGCAACAAGTAGAAAAACTACGTAAGAGTACTGTGGTAGCCATGGGAAGATAAATACCATTCTTGTGTAAGGACATTGGATGGAGGAGAGTTATTCTTTAGTAACAAAGAGGCTTCTGGTTCAGCATTTCTGTATTTTTGAGTAAGAAAGACCAAGGTATCTCATTATTCATGCTTAGCTGTACGCATGTGTGTGAGACACTTTGTTTCAAAGAGGTCAACAGTAGGGTTTAAGTACAAGGGTGTGTTCCTGAGTCTGGATAAGAATTAAACATGCTAATGTCTCACTTTTAAATAATGGAAAAGAAATTTCATTCATTTTTCAAAGATGAAAACAAATCTTATTATCCAGCCATGCTAAATTAATAAGCTGCTTGGAATAATCTGCAAACCAGTTTATTCCCCCCACAGTCCCCATTGAATTGAAAAAGTTGGTTGCATTGGTTATTTTAAAAATTAATTCAGAGCCAGCTCTGAATTCCAGCTCCTTTTTGAAGTCAAACATGTAGATTTGCCTAATTTTTATTTTTTTTCTAGTGCTGCAGGTTCTATGCTCAGCTGCGTTGGCAAAACATCTTCCCCAGATTTCTACATCTGGTGACAGGGTGTTCTGAGCCAGTCAGGAAAGTGCTCCTCGTGGCTCTTGTGGCATAGAAGTTAAATGCTTTTGCCTCAGCCATGGAGGTGGCTGATGTCAGAGCAAGGCACAGATTTCCTGCAGTTGAGTGCACAGGCAATGTCCCTCTTCAGCATCATCCGGGATCCTGTAGCAAGTGGTCTGTATCTGGGATTATCATCAGGTTGCCATTTATTTCTTTCACTCTGATTTTTAGGTGGAGATTAACAAACCAGACCATTTGCTCATTTGGAGGCAAAAGACATACTTTTACCATCAGTCATACACTCATCAGCTCAGGAAACAAGAATTCAAAGCTTTCTTCTGACCTGAAGCTATTAATCTGACAACTGGCCAGAAGATATCATCAGCCATAGTACAAACAATTTTGTAATCTTTCTGTGGATGGTATTGTGGGATATTGGATATGCATGGAAATTACTGTGGGCTGCAGTGGCTGAGATTTGTAAGTGAAGATGGTTGGGAGTGTAGGAGTGCTTACTGGTCTGAGAAGATCAAGATGCTCTAAAGTGGAGTGCATCTGCCTCTCTGCCCACCCTTAAAGCATTTCCCAAGATGCTGCTGTGAACCTGGACATCTGAGTGTGTACGGTCTGAGCAGCTTTTGCTGGGGAGACCACCTATGCCATGGCCTAATTCTCTGGGTATACTGAGGACTTGGGGGTTTTATAGCTGTGGCCTTAAAAAGCAGTGTAAATGTGATTCATGTTCACTTCTAGGTCCCCTTTCAGCTGGCTGAGAGGCATAAAATGTCTTAAGCTTAAATTTGAATTATGCCCCCAGTGCTTTCCTCTATGTGAAGATAAAGATCTTATAATAGAATGAAAATTACTCTTTGTATTTCAAAGGTGTATTTCCACTTGATTTTTTTCTTTCTTATTAAGTTGGTGTGAGAATAGGCCATTTACTCATTATTCCCTGCTAAGACATATATAATAATAACAATTAATAGTTAAAATGCATAGCACTTTATTGGCTTACAGAAAATTCTGTCCTTGCTTTGTGTCATTTGTGACAGTGTGTTTGGTAAACTTTGAGGTGTGGGGTAGAGCAGTAATAATCTTACCTTGACTTTATTTATGCATTCATTTTTAATTTTACCTTACCAGTGCCCAGAATGTGCAAGATTACCACAGGATATGTCCTAAGGTCTTGGTAAACTAAAGACAAACACTTACTATACACAGTCTCATCTACCTCTGTGATATCCCTGGGGTGTCCAGAGTTTTAAATACGCTTTCAGCCAGGATGCTTTATAATGCATGTCTATGTATTTGTTGGAGGTCACTGTTGCCTGCAGTTATGCCCAGCCATGCTGTGGTTGTGGTGTGGAGCTGATTTCCAGGATGTGCCCATGGCACTGGGGCTCAGTTGAGGTGGTTCCCCATGCTGGTACTCAGGGCTGTTGCTTTAGCTCTCTATTTCTGGGAATGACATTGAAGCTCGGGCGGGTGGGGATTACCCAGTGATAAAATGTGTGTGCAGAGAAATATGATCCGTGTGCATTAAGTGCTTTTGATTGTCAGCAAAAGCATCTACTCAGATATTGGGGGAAGGAAGCCTCGTTGTCCTTTCTCTTTTTCTGTGGATGAGAGCCAATGTCATTACTTGCTAGCATGGCAACTGCAGCATCTGTTAAACTGCTTTCTCCTTTTAATGCTTGAGTCACATTAAAACCAGCCTAGATTGCAGAGGATTCTGATATCCTGACACTTGGTGGTGTGTTTCTGTTCTTCTGGTTTAAATGGGAGAAACTGGGAAGAAGGTGGCAGCAGGAAGGGCATTGCTGCAAGTGTGGTGCTTTATGTATTTCATCAAAACCTCTGAACTTCACCTACCACTGATGCTCCCCTTATGTTCTCCCCCTTTTTTTTTTTTTTTGGTTCTTCTAAGTAAAAGGACTTGTTTGAAAGAGTTTAGAGCTACTAATTAAAAAATATCCATTTACCAAGGCTCTGATTTAGTGTGTGCGTATTTATAAGCATGGAAGCAGGGCCGCTGAAATGAAAGGGGCAGTTGATTAGGATGATCAGAATGACTCACAGACTTCTCTGTTCAAGGCCTAGATGCAGAATGAGCATATTAGAAATCACTAAACTGTCATTGGTACTATAATGAAAATTACATACATTTTGCTTTTATATAGTCAGTTAACACATCCTTGTTAACTTAGCACTGGCCCAACATTTACCTGCTGTTGTAACCATGCATACTGCTAGCAGAATATGCTGATCAGCTTGTAGAAACAGGATTTTTCCCCACTTCGTAGGTGGTTACATTTCTGGTGCGCTCTGAATCCAGTTCCTATGACTGCTCCACTAGAACGTCAACTTGCAGCATCTCCCAGCACCCTCAGCTTCTCCCCTAGATCTCAGCTTTTCTGCATTGGTCACAGCAGTGACAGGACATGGCCTTCTCCTTCCAACCACTTCTCTGTTCTCCTGAAGAGCATTCTGTGCTGCGATGGCCAGAGAGCCAGGGGTAGTTGCAGTAGCTCAAATTCCCTGTTGTTGCCCCACATAGGGGGTACTTAGATCATTTTTATAGTGTGCGTGTGTCTTCTTTCATAGCATGTATTTACCAGGGAATTAGGGGAGAAAGTTGTGTTCCCCACAAGAACACCTTGCTTTTTAAGTGGTATTTCTCAGTTGTTGTATGTGGTTTGTGCTCGTTCAGAAGTGGGTAAGGTTTTAAGAGCAGGAGGTCTTGGCCCCATCATCTTTTCTAAACTCTGTTTCTATNAGGTTGGACTTGATGATCTCTATGGTCTTTTCCAACCTTGTTATTTCTGTGATTTCTGTGATTGTGAAAAACATCTGTAATGAAAGAATCTTCTCAGGCTGCTTTGGAATTTTTTTCCTCTTCTCAGGTTAGCAAACTGTGCCACCGGACTGTGCACGCAGTGGATGCTCCTCATGTTTAGAAAAGACTAACTAGGCTTTTGACATCGGCTTCCATACCTTTGGCTAGATATTCTTACTTGTGTCATAGTATTCTTAAAGCACATTGTGTTTAACTTCTTTCTTTAACACCAATTATTACTGAGTATCTGTCATTTAAGAGATTTATTTTGTCATCTAGATAAAATAGTCTTATAATCTAGCTACCTTAATTCCAGATTAAAAATAAATAAATTAATGCACTTCATAGCCGTGGCTTAACTCAAAATCTTGTCACCATTTTGTGTTTTACAAGGCACTGCTGGCTCAAGGTGGGTGCACACATCGTGGGAGTGGGCATCTGGAGGTAGTCATAGAGAGCAGGACAAGCATGCCCTTGGTGCATTGCTCTGGAGTTACCTGGGTAAAGCACGTGAGTCTGCTGTGCTTTTGTATTCTGGTAACAGCCTGTTTGTTCTGTTTTGTTTCCAGCAGTCCTATGCACCAGCTCCCCACCCCATGGCTCCTCCCAGCCCCAGCACAAACAGCAGCAACAACAGCAGCAACAACAGCAGCGGAGAGCAGTTGAGTAAAACCAACCTGTACATTCGAGGCCTTCCACCCGGCACCACTGACCAGGACCTTATCAAGCTGTGCCAGCCGTAAGTGCATTTAAAATACTCAGTGGTTTTGGGTAGGAAAATTTCAAAGTTGACCTTTCGGTTTACACTTACGTATGTCCACAAAAAGACATCAGAAACCTTCTGTACTTGAAGGTTAACATTATTCCTTTATTTTCAACAGCTAATTAATGCCTGTTGAAAACTTTCTGGTAATGAGTTTTGGGGTATGGAGAGGTAAGGGTCTTCACATGGATTTATCTTTATTTTAATCTGTCTTCTTTCTTATGTTAAAAGGAGAATTTGCATGGCAAGAAAACCTCCTTAATGACAGAATTTATCGTTACAATAATCTGTGACTCAACCCAGTGCACAACAAAACATGGGTGTTCCCTCCTCAGTCATTTTTCACATCTTTTCATTGTTATGTCACACATTGCTGGGCTCGAAGATTGAGAAGTATGAAACCCACTGAAGGTGGCCTTGTAGCCACCTAATCAACTGCAGTTCCACTGAAAAATGAGGATGTAGAAAGTAGAGTCATGTTTGTAGATTGTACTGATAAGTATCAGTTTTGTTGTGTTTTATTCCTATTGAAACTGGAAAGGCAGCAGAAAGGAGCTCGTTGCTCCTCATGTGTCATCAAAAGAACTGTTTCCTAAAATGTTGCACCCTGTTACTGCTCCTCCCTTGATTGTAACACTTCTATGAATCATCTGTGTAGAAATTAGGATAACACATTTGTTGTGTTGAATAAGAATATGGAGATATTTGAAAAATAATAATCCACCCTTGTTATGATGCAGAACTGCAGTACTTTTACTATAGAACGGTCTATTCCAAAAGACAACAGCATCTGATATTTTTCGTCACAAACCAACCTTTCAAATAGGAACCAATAAATGAAGTTTTGTGAAGTAAGGAACAGTCTGGGGCTGATCTACTGACTTGAATCCATATGGCTGGGTTCTTTTGAAGCTTACAATAGGAGTAACAATTCAGTGGGCTGTTACGTTTTTTTATCATTCTGCCTTTCCTAATTTTGACCAAAAATACTGAAAGACTTCCCTAAGTATGCCTTATGTGGACGTGGCTGACCAGGACTGGAACTAACAGTCTTACTAAGGTGATGCCTGAACTTCAGCAGAATTGTGTGAGTTTGAAACTCTTCCCTGTGACTTTCTTTTACTAAAGTGACTACAGCTAAAACTGTCTGACTGTTCACAGGAGTGTAGTGTGCTGGTAATTTTTCATATTTCATGCAAGCTGAATTACAAGTGTACCTGTCTGACATTTTGCAGAAATTACATTCATTGACGCTTCCTGCTTGCCACAGTCACAGACAATCCCAGTTCAAGGGCTAGTTTCTCAATAGCTATAAAATGACTGTGGTTTGCTGATGTTCAAAAAAACTAGTTTGGTATAGATCTTCTTGCAGGCTGACCCTTTCCAAGTTCAGACAAATGCTTTCAGCCCATCAGGAATGAACTCACTACACAGCTTTGGCTCTTAGTGCTGCAGTCATGGTGTGAGGCTGCAGTCATGGTGTGAGGCTGCAGTACGAGCATGCGACTTGAATCATGAAGTCCAGAGAGTGCATCTCTACCCTGTGTCTACATATGGGAAACGCACATCAAGCATCTGATTGTTACAAGGTGTGAGGTGAAAACCTGAATTCCAATCCATAAACCATATTATTATTTTGCAGTACTAGACTTTTAGAGAGCTGCATTTAAGGGAAGTATTTGCCAAAGGTAGCTTATGCCCATGACAGTGATTCCCCTAGGCGAGCTGCCAGTGCCTAAACCAAGCCCTTCTGAACCCATTTCCTTTTCTGTAGCATGTGACAAGGCTGCTAGCAGTACAACTGTCACTTGTAATGTCTGACATTTGACAGGTCTGAAGAATAATGTTCTAAACCCACAATATTTCTCTCTCAGTAGTATGGGAATACTGGAAGTGCTTATGGTTATGTACAGTTATCATAGTCCATTCCATTTCCAGGTTTATTCCAGCAAGACCACCCTCTAAGTGATGTGTAACATCTTTTATTTAATTGCACTTTGCCAAGTGAGTTATGGAAAATAAACCATTTAATCATAATTGATAAAGCACAGGGCTGTTTTGGGGAATCCTTACTGCTTTTCTGTATTTCTGCTGTGTGTTTTTTAGGTAGTGTGTGTCACACACTAAATAGAAAATGGCAGACTGGGGTGCCATTGATGCTTGAAGTGCAGAGTCCATTACGCATGATGTCAGACATTTCTGACAAATGTTCCAACACTATCAAACCTTTTATCAATTCAAGAGTAACCTTGTCACAGTAATCTGTCAAACTGTTCATAGAACTGAAGGAAAACAAGTCATCATAGGCTGTACAGTAGCTGAGTAAATAAATAAGTAAATACAAATTGCTACTGGAAGATTTTCTTTTTGTGTGGTTCTGATCTTCAGTGTTTGGTTTAACATATGTCCAGCAAAGTTGCATCAAATTCTTTTTTGCAACAGGGAGCTGTTTAGGTTTCAGTGTGTCTTTTGAGACTTTATCCAATGATTCTGTTCAAGGTTACATTGAAAATGAATGAATAGGAATGCTTAGCAAGCGAGAATGTTGTTCTCTTATATATATATATCTTCTTTTGGATTTTCATAGACACTGAGTAAAGGATCTTCCAAAAATGGGCTTTGGCCTCTCTTAAACTTTCTTGAAGTTTTTGAAAAAGAGACTTTAAACCCATCTGTGATCATATTGATCACCAGATCTTATTAGTCTAAAATTTTGGTTTTTAGATATTTCATTAAAATAATAGTAAATATCACATCATTAGTGTTTATTTCTCTGAGGTCTCTGCTGGTGCAGTGGTACACACCATTATACATGTATCTTCCCAGTCAAAATATGTCTTTCATCAAAAGGAAAGGTAATCAACCTTAAGATATAAAAATTACAGATTATAGATACAAAAATGTGCATGGTGTGTCACTGTGCAAGCAAAATAGAAATTATTATCTTTGAAATATTCATAACCTATCAATCTAATTTCCAGGCATAGTGTTCTGTTTCATCAGGAAGAATTCCAAAATTCTCTTAAAAACATCCACAGATAGCTTAGTTGCCTGTTGGTATACTGGACACATCCCATTCTTATTAACTTCATCCTGCTGGAGGTAGATTGAAGAAAATCTCATGAAGAAATTAAACATTTGAGCTTTTTTGGTTTTAAACATTTTCATTTCAAAAACTCAGTCTGTCTTTCAAGATTTTGGTCTTTCTGTCTGTCTTGTCTTACACATTTGCATTGAAGAAAACTTAGGCCCAATATTTTTTAAAAGATAAAATAAGTTTTGGAGAAGAGAAAGGGAATTTGGGAAGAGAGATATAAAAGATCTCCTCCCAAACCTTCACCTTCCCTTCCATCTTCCCCCTCCCTAATTTTGAAAAGATGGCTTAAAACAACAACATTTGACTTAAAAGCCTTGTGCATTGCATAATGAAGACATTGGCGTGTATTCAAAAGAGAATCCCTGTCCATCTTGATTCAGTCATGAATTTTTCATGTCCAGTCTGTAGTTTGCAGGAAAACTTCTTCAAACTTCTAGTCTCTGATAGTTTAAACTCACGCTTTTGTCCTGACTTAGTCCTCTCCCCTTGTGTCTATAAAATACCTAAACCTAGAGAGCAGCAAGTCCATATGCTGCTAAGGCTTACTTTTCATGAAGATGAGACAATCTCCCAGATATATGGTTTTCCAAGTATTTGGAATTCCCTCTGAATCATGATTGTGATGAGTGTTGCTTTCTATAAGTAGCTTTTAGATCAATATTTTGGGCAGATTGCTGAAGGGTTTGGGTTTGTTCTGGGGTTTTGGAGTGGGGTGTTTTTTCTTTTTTTCTGTAGATATTGTGAGTGTCTCCTTGACAAGTCATCAAGTATGAGATTTTTAGCTTCTCATTTCATTCTAAATGTCCTTGGTTTTGTCCCATGGAATATCGGAATAAATATTGAGGCTGCCGCTGGATTCTACTAAAGGGCTAGCCTCAAGGATAATGTAACTGGGGTTATTAATTGAAAATACGCAAATTACTTAAATCCTAGACTGCTTTTGAAATGAACTGTCTGTTCCTTTTGCTTCTGCAGAAAACTGCTGAGTTCATTGAGGTTTCAAAGGAGTTCAAGGTACCTTTCAGGACAGGATCTCTTGTGAATAGCTGCAACAAGTACAAAATTTTCAGTTAGACTAAGCTTTTCAGAAGTTCATGATGGCCATTTATGCAATGATTTAAGGCAGCAAGAGTTTGACATTCCTGGATATTTTTATTTCCTTTTCTTTTGTGAAAGTCCATATTATATAAGAACTAATGAAATGAAGATGTGGGGAAAATAAGTTCCTTTCCTTTTTTTCCTGCATTAAAATGTTAATTAAAAATCATTACTGTGAGCCATAAATAAAAGAAAGGTTAACCAAAATAAAGTCCCCATAGTGAGCTCAAAACCAAAAAGACCAAAACAATCCCTGAAGTAAATCCTTTGTTCTACATCAAAGTTAGACCAAATTTGTGCCCAGTTTGAATTGGTGTTCTTATCCTGGCCCTGGTGAAGACAAAACCCAAACTATCTCAGACGTACGTTGCTGTAGAGTGTTAGCCTGTGTCTGCGCCTGTAATTGTAAGAAATAATCTTCACAGATGTAAAGAAATGTACTGCTTTTGGTAACCTCGTATATTAAAACAAGCTACTCTGTGGTTTCAATATTAATTCAAAGAGAAGCACAGAATCTACATCTCTCCTGTAATTCCTATCAACAGGCACCATTGCTCTGTGACAGAGCAGAGACTGAAAAGGCAGGAAGGTGAGAGCGCTCAATCCATGGCATTAGCTCATACAGGAACAATGTGGCATCATATACACTCGTTCCTGCTTAAATCTTCATGTATGTTTTTGTTCGTTGTAACCTGGTAATGTGAGAACCGTGAATGGCTCTGAAATCTGCTGAAGAGATCTGTCTTTGTGGGAACCGAAGAAATGCCCACACTTGAGGGCAAAGGAAAAACCTCCAAAACCCTCCCGATTTTCTTCATTATTCCAAGTAAAATTGGGAAAGTAAAGTTCCAAGGGGGATGTACTGTTGGGC
>WEIS01006647.1:0-12945 GCA_013389965.1 Todus mexicanus | reverse complement strand
GGGGAAAAAAACCCAAACAAACAGTGGCACAGTTCAGGAAAAGTTAGCAAAACTGTCTCCATGGCTTTGAATCCTCCAGGCACAGTCTGGCTGCTTTCAAAGATGTGCTCAAAGATGTATCATAAACTTTGTATCCAAGTTATAACAGATCCAAAGGCATTCTTCCTTCTTTAAGCTCCTGCAATATGGAAATCTAGTCACATCCAGAGCAGAACTGTCACTTTGTCTGAGGTCTTTAGTTTGTTTTCAGTCACTCTTTGAGTTACCGCAGTATTCTCTGTGCTGTTGGCAATTTACAGGTATGCAACGTTTTCCTGGATGTACCTGCTGGCCGGGTGTTTCAAGGAAACAGGAATGGCCTTCATTGTTTACGTCTGCGTCAACTTGTTCTTTGGCATCAATACCATCATTACTCACTCAGTTGTATTTCTGCTCTCCCAGGAGAAGGCCACGGATCAGGTAGGAACCCTAAATACTAAGCCCTCGGTGAAACAACAGGAGACTTCTTGCTGAGTTTCATGGCTTTGATCAGGTCCTTCCCAGCTGGCTGGTTTCAAGACGTTTGAGACAGACTAAGCACAGACTTAATGGGATTCCCTATAGACAGGACACGAGTCAGATACGAATGTTTCTTGTCTGTACGTCTGCACCCCCAGCAAAGGAGGAGATGATGGTGACAGGGGAGAACATAAAAAGAGAGGTAGAAACCTGCCTGTGCAGAGGAGAGCAGGAGGTGGGTGTTTGATAGAAAAGTTGATAGGGGCTGCGAACCATTGCTCCCTTCTTGCAGCATGGAGAGTGGCAGTGAGATGTCATTGCCCTGAGCCTGACATGTGCTGTATTAAGCCGGCTGCCTGTCATCCAGATCTGTAACACAATCATCCTCTCCCTGCAAGGATGACAAATGACTTGTAGACAGGGACGATTCCCTAAAGTAAAGCCTTCCCTTAAACTGAGACAGCCCTGGGAATCACTGGGATAAAACCTCTACCTCATCTTTAGTTTTCTTCTTTTATAAGGGGCAATTGCCTTGTGAAACAACAGCTGGGGTGGATTTTCTTCTTGCTGGACGGTCCTTGTTTATTGACCCCTTGGATTTTAGGGGTGTGCAATGATGATCATCTCTGTTCTTGTAATACTCCACCTGCAATGCTGTGTTCAGCTCTGGGGCAACAGTGTAAAAAAGACATAGACCTGTTAGAGCAGGGCCAGAGGAGGCCCCAGCAACGCTGGGAGTGTGAGAACCCCTCTGCTGGGAGGCCAAGATGAGAGAGCTTGGGTTGTTCAGCCTGGAGAAGAGAAGGCTCCACAGAGACCTTCTTGTGGTCTTTCAGGACTTCAAGGGCAGCTACAGGAAAGATGGGGAGGGACTTTTTACAAGAGCAGGTAGTGATAGAATGACAGGTAATGGCTTTAAACTGAAAGAGGGTAGGTTTAGATTAGATATTAGGAAGAAATTCTTCACTGTGAGAGCCCAGCCTAGGTTGCCCTGAGAGGTGCTTGCTGCCCCATCCCTGGCATCATTGCAGGGGAGGTTGTTCGCGGCTCTAAGCAACCTGCTCTAGTTGCAGATGGCCCTGTTCCCCGCAGGGTAGCTGGACTAGATGAGCTTGAAAGGTCCCTCCATCCCGAACTGTTCTGTGATTTTTACCCCTCTTGTGCCCCAGTGGTGAGGAGTCGGTGTCTTTATGTGCTCATTTACTGTTCTCTTCACTTTGCTGTGGGCACTAATCCTTTCTGATGCTAGAAACACACCAAATCTCCATGTGTGAGAGGGCATTGGGCTGTTTTGCCACGAGTTAACTGCGAAAGCCCTTCTTACACCTGTTGAAGCCAAACCTCTAGAGATGTTTGTGCAAGGAGGACAGGAGGGACAGCACTCCAGGGGAGTGGGCTGTGCTTCAACGCGGGCTGGAGCAGTGGTGAGGGGCTATGTTGGGAGCTGGCTGCTGCTTATTATGGGTGGTCACAGCCTCGGAGCTGCCTGTTGACTTCTCTGACCTTGTGCCTGTGAAACGAGCTGTCTCCAGAGCTCTTTGCTCTCAATTTATCTCTGCTCTGAGGCACAAGCAAATCCCAATGTAATTGTTACACTACAGTCCCGCAATAAAACCTACAAATTTATTCCATGAATAAAAACAGTGACTGACTGTGCTGCTTTCTGTTTTTTTTCAGGGCTTGCATGATCTTTCTGAAAACTTGAGGCATGCGTTCCTTCTGTTCCCTCAATTTTGCTTTGGCTACGGCTTGATCGAACTGTCGCAGGATCAGGCGCTGTTGGGCTTCTTAAAAGCTTATGGAGTGGACTATCCTGACAAAACCTTTGAGCTGGACAAGACCACGTCCAAGCTGCTTGCCATGTTCATCCAGGGCACCGTGGTTTTTGCCATTCGTCTCTCCATTCACGACAGGATGATTCAGAGAGTCTGGAACAACATTCTTGAGTAAGTAATATCTGGAGCCTCACAATGAAAGCAGACCAAGCCAGTGCTCAGTGGTTGAATTCTGAGCTCTCGCACCATCATTATCTATTAGGAAGCCCATAAATTTCCAAGACACTTTGCAAACATGGAGTAAGTTTTCTCTGGTGGCAGTCCCTGTACCTACCAGTAATCAGAGTATCAATATTAACTAATGGGGGTGCAGGTTACCGGAGTCCATTGGTAGTTCTTGCTGGCTGAGACTACAGCCCTCATGCCAGGGCTTTGGGCTGATGTTCAGCTGGTTGGCAGGAGCAGTCAGTCCGTGGACAACCTCTTCTGTTTGAGTCTCCCTGTCTCCTCTGGCTTGGGCATACAGGGAGGAGCGAGAGCTGTCCTGCGAGCTGCATTATGAGTGTGTTCACAAGAGCAGGAACTGCTCTAGCTGAGAATATTTGCTGAAAAAGAGGGAAAACATGAGGCAGAAAGAGAATATTGTGTTGTGGGTTTGGTTTTTTTTTTTTAATTTGCCTAAATGGATCAAATATCAGGAGAGAATAGAAACTGTCTGTATATCTGTGTATTTTTTTGCATGCCCTGGGATCTCATGGGAAGTCTCTGTAGTATCTCTCTAAAGCACATGGGCCCACTGCTGTCTGCTTGCCAGAGGGTGAAGTCCCCTCTCTGCCCTCCCCACAGGTTCCTGTTTGACAGAGTGCATGGCAAAGCGTCGCTTCTGCCACCTGCAGCTGAAGAGGACGAAGACGTCCAGGCAGAGAGGAACCGGGTGGAGTCTGGCAAGGCTGACTTTGACGTTGTGCAGCTCGAGAACCTCACGAAGATCTACCACCTTCCTCACAAACGCGTTGTGGCTGTGAAAAACATTAACCTTGGGATTCCTGCTGGAGAGGTAAGTGAGGGGAAGAGGTTGTGTAGGCACCTTCTGCCATGGGGAGGGGAATTGGAGCAGATTCCCAGTCCCACTGTCATCTTCTCTCCCTGTCCTTGCTGCTGTCCCAGTGTGACTGTAATGGTTTGCTCTGCTCTCATCTCTTCCTTCCCTTCTTCGCCATATTTATTGATTCTTGGGGTGACAGTCATGGCAAAAGGCTCCTGGTGGATCTGGGACTCCAAGTGACAGTTTGAAGGCCTTAGAAAGAGGAGAAGTGGATGGGACAGTGATGGAGCTGTGTTCAGGTGTTTGTGCAGCACCTAGCACAGCACAACCTGGGGAGGGTCACCAGGTGTTACCAGGTGGCAAATGAAGACAGCAGAGTTTGTCCAGTTGCAGTTAGTCACCTAAGCTGCATGGGAGACAGTGAGTCAGGCTTATCTGCTTGGATTTGCCCATCAGGGAAAGACAAATCTCTTCATCTGAACACACATTTTCATGAGTCAAGACTTAAAACTAAAGAAAAAACACAGTCTTTGGTCGTGTCAGTGCAGTTCCCTGCAAAAAAACTGCCTCACATGAAAAGAAGAGAACAGACAGGAGCACACAGAGCATGTCTGAGATCCAGCGGAAAGCAATGACCAGATTATACCTCACACCGTGCACCTGACTTATGGGGGAGCTTAGAATTAATCCTTGGTACCTGATTTTTCTTTTTTCTTTAATTGCCTGGATCCCACCAAGATGAAAGGATGCAGGATGCTGGGCAGGAGGACAGCAGCCCTGTGTGGAGACTGAGGCACTGATCTTCCTGGCAGGGGACTTTTTCCAAGCCACAACTAGCATTGAGGTTTCTAACTGGTAAAAGTCACCTAGCTGATGGTGAGGTTTAGGGGAATGCCAGTAGAGGCCGTGCCCTTGCAGCGCCGAGTGCACAGGTACAGTCTCTCCGAGAACCTCAAGGTGGGGAAGAGCCTTGGCCAACACTGCGCATCTGCAGCGGGCCCAACACGTGAGGATGTTCAGATCAGCTGGTCTGTACTAAAGATATTGAAATAATAGTAATGATCAGCATGGTGGTGATTTCTTATGCAACACATAACCACGTATCTCCAACCTTGGTGATAAAACACGGATTTTAGCGTGAGGTGCTGAACTTCGCTGCAGGGAGCCAGTTCTACATCTTATTAATGTAGTGCATTAGTGAGGGTATTTGACAGAACCCTTGTGCCATGTTAAGGTTTTACCAATGACAGCACAAACCTCACTCAGCTTGTTCCTGTGAAGAGCTCTGTGCCAGGCAATGGGAGGCTTTGCACAGGTGAGGTGATCCAGATCTGGCCTGTCAGATTAGGCCGCTGCAGAAATGCACTGTGCAATAGAAGGAATGACTCTGTTAGAGACACAGCCTTGATTCTTCACCATATTGAACAAATGGTCCTAATATGAGCTGCGATATATTGCCCCATAAACAACCTCCATTATAGCACTTGTACGCTCCGCATATCTCTGGCTCTTCTGCAAATCATCTCGTTCAAGGGTCCAGAGCAAAGGAGGTGAGATGCACCGAGCACTCCTCTTGGAGCAGTGTTTCTGCATTACAGACACAGCGTGGTTACAGTTCTGCTTCTCTTTCCCACCACACAGTGCTTTGGCTTGCTTGGTGTGAACGGCGCTGGCAAGACAACCATCTTCAAGATGCTGACGGGTGATATCGGAGCATCCAGTGGAAGGCTGCGGGTCCAGGATCATTCTGGGTACGGGGGATGTGATTTCTGGGGAAGGTGTGCGAGCAAATCAGCCTGGGGGCAGTTTTTAAGGCTGAATGGCAAGGGAGAAGAGAAGTAGAAGTCTGAAATGAAACAAAACACTCAAAAGAGAGCAAAAATAAATAAGGCAGGGAATGTAACCCTTCGAAGATGGTATGGTTGCTTCCCTAGGGGTCTGTGTTTTGAGGTCGCAGCTCTGCTGTTCTCTGTGGTGTTTCTTCCACTTGTAATGGGATCAGACTCAAATCTCAGCTGAGTGCGATCCTGCTTCTGAGCTAATACCTGGAGACCAGCTGGACTCATCTTAAAGTGCTCTGTGCCAGGAGCAGGCTCAGTGGCAGATGAAGTGCTGGTGGTAACTGGAGAGTGATGTATGAGACATGGTGGCTAGCAGGCGTTGAAAACACGGTTCTTCCTTTGCAGAGCCGAGGGCTGAAATGCTGAAGGTCCATCAAGGATTGGGGAATGGGGTGGGAAGCAGGAGAAGAAAGGGGTTTTCCTCTCTCCTGAATCACGTTGGTGATTCAGTGTCTTTAAATGACCTGCTGACTTCCCTACACAGCTCTTTGAATGACATTCGAGAGGCACATTGGTCGCTCTTTGGCTACTGTCCTCAAGAAGATGCCTTGGATGACTTGCTGACAGTGGAAGAGCACATGTATTACTACGCTAGGCTCCATGGCATCCCGGAGAGAGACATCAAAGGGGTGAGTAACATTGGGGCTTGATTTAGAGCAGTTTCCAGTTATTGAGAGACTTTATGGTGATTAGGCTTTGAATAAATGTATATGCATGTGGTGGTTTATGCCTGGACATGGTTGTGAAAGCAGTGCTCGTGCTCCCCTAGGTTGTACTCCAGCTTCTCCACCGGCTGAACCTGATGGCCTACAAAGACAGAGTTACCTCTTTGTGCAGCTATGGCACCAACAGGAAACTGTCAACTGCTCTGGCTCTCATCGGGAATCCAGCGATTCTGCTGCTGGTGAGAAATGGGAGTGCTGTTGGGGGAAAGATGAGC
This sequence comes from Todus mexicanus, assembly GCA_013389965.1. Lineage (NCBI taxonomy): Eukaryota > Metazoa > Chordata > Aves > Coraciiformes > Todidae > Todus > Todus mexicanus. Next base: position 6,846 of record WEIS01006647.1, on the reverse strand, counting down.
AGATCTTCAGGCTGGAAGGGGCACTCTGACAGGCTCCCCAAACCCCCAGGACACTCCCCAAATGCCTGTACTTAGCCTGACAAAACACACGCATCAGAGGCACATTTAGATTCCAGCAAGCAGCCAAATTTTCTGTGAAGGCATAAGAGAGCAGTGAGTCTCCCAGTTGCTCCATTAAGGTCTTTCAGAGGTGAAAAATAGATCCTGTATTGTGGGGGGTTTTTTGGTATCTACTAACCTGAAGAGTCTTGCAAGAAAAGCGGCATCCAAGGCTCCAAATCTGTAGGAGAACAAAGGAGCAACTTCCCTCCAGATTAGAACATAAAACTATTTTTCTAGGCTTGGCTTCTCCTTTTGTCTGTGGCTTTGAACTTTACAGTCCTTCCATGAGATGTGCCACTGCTAAAATACACCTTTTGGTGCAGCTTTCCTGCTTGCTGTGCTTTGAACATGTGCACTGCTTTGTGAGCAGGCTTCTAGTATTAAAGTTGCTACATACTGGACATAGATCTCCCTTGCCCTAGCTTGTACTGAGCCCAGCACTGCTGCCGTTACTTCTCCCCACATACGCCGGCACTATAGCTGCTTCTGAGAACTAAAAACACTCAATAAAAGGAGACAGTGGGGAAATTTCCTCCATCCTGACTGCTGCCTGAACCCAGGCTAGTTTATTGCTGCCTTATATAAGGTGTTGCCCTCAACAATAACAATTTGTCAATGCGAAATTGGCTAACAATTTTATCAGCAGCCCATAAGGTAGGAGGGAGTCTGCCATGATTCAGCTCTGGCTTCTCTGCATGGAGAAGCACCAACACTTGCTTTGTCAGCATGTGAGGAGGAGGCAGAACGCAGGCACACGTGGGAATCAAGTGCCAGCTGACAGCTTCTTGTCTGAGATGACGCCCGTGGTGTTTAAATGTGGATATTTAAACGGCCATTGTATAAAATGCACAGTAGGGTTGATCTTAGACGGTGTTATTCCAGCCAGTTCCTCTGGAGTCCAGCAGAGGTTGGGAGTTCCCACCAGTCACCAGGGAGCTGGGTAGCTCCAAACGGCAGCGAGGATGAAGGTCTTAGTCAAGCTGACTTGCTTCTGTTTGAAGGGGAGCCTAGGATGTCTCGTTCAAATCCATAATGCAACTGAAGATAATCCTTCTCCTGGATCTGCACCAGCGTGAGGTCTCCTGGGGGTCTTCACTGGCAAATACAGCACTAAGGATGGACCTAAACGAGCACAAGTGTTCAGGTCAGATTTTGAGTGCAAATTTACATTCAGTCCTGTCGTTTCTAACAGGATGAACCGAGCTCTGGAATGGACCCGAATGCTAAACGCCACCTTTGGAAAATCATCAGTGAGGAAGTTCAGAACAAATGCTCGGTGATCCTCACCTCCCACAGGTAGGGCTGGTTTGGCTCTGCCCCAGTTTCAGGGCTGGCAGGAGGTGTGGAGAGGCCCTTCCTTCACACAGGTCCCTGCAGCATTTCAGGGCATCTGACAGGACTGGTGGTTGGTTGAGGCTCTATGCGGGTGCCCATTACACTTTAGAGATGATCAAGAGTGTTCTTTGATTGCTAAAATAACTATGTTTTTAAACCTTCTCAATGACTTACTGGAGTTTCTTGGCTGGTTTTTAAGCATGGAGGAATGCGAAGCCCTCTGCACCAGGCTGGCGATTATGGTGAACGGGAGTTTCCAGTGCATTGGCTCTTTGCAGCACATCAAGAGCAGGTCAGTAAAACGTCCCTATTTCACTTTCACCCAATTTCTGATGGAGTTAGTCAGATACAGCTTGGAGGGCTGGGAACCTAGGCTGTTGTTAACAGGACACCAAAATGATGTCATTTTCTGGTTTGTTTCTCACTCCACGGCTGAAATTCTGTGTTAACTAATGCACTTGCTGCTCTCTCACAGCCTCTTTTCCCAGAGGAGTGTTCCCCAAAGTAATCTGCTCACTGCTGAAAATGTGAAATGCATGTTGGAGCTGAGCTTCAATTTTATTAGTTATCGCAGTAGTTTGGATTCTTATTAAGTTTCCCTCCAAGTTAACAACCCTGACCCTGTGCAAGCTGCATTTTGCCTGGATTAGATTTCCCCAAAGAGGCTGTGGTGCATCACTCTCAAAGGGTTTTCTTTATCTGCTTCTCTTTTCTAATTGTGATTTTCTTTTTCCTCCAGGTTTGGAAGAGGATTCACCGTGAAGATGCACTTAAATAGCAGTGCAGTCTGCACCGAGGTGCTGACAGAGTTCATGAAGTCACACTTCCCAGATACATGCCTGAAGGTAAGCAGGACAAATGCTTGCAGGAGAGGCCCTCTCCATCCCTTCAAATTAACCAAGAGGATCTTGCAAGGCAGACATCTCGTAACATACTGTGCATGTAGATCCATGCGCTCAGGGTGTCAGGGATTCATCTACACATGTTCGTCAGTGTTGCTGGCAACATTGGCCAAGGGCTGGAGCACCCAGATTCCTTGGTGGCTTAAATAACTTCATATGAACAGCTGAAGGGATCCTGTGAGGCAGCTGTTGGTGACACTCTGCCTCTGGGAGTGGTCCCATGGAATCCTGGTCTTTGGGTAATGAGATGATTGGGTCTTAGTGACTGAGTGATGGTAAAAAAAACAGAGTAACTGAGTCACAAGTCCCACTCATTATCCACTGTAACCTAATCTCTGCCTTAATCAAAACACAGCAGACTTGGAGCTGGAAAATGTGACAGCTAACCTCAAGCTTCCAGCTCTGGGGCTCAGTTATCATCTCCCAGTCCCACAGAACCCACAAAGCTCCCAGTGGGGAAACAATGTTAAACAATGGACAGTAACATTCTTTGCCTCTGGGAGCCGGAAGGGTAGAAAATACCCGCTGCCGCTTCATTCTCCCCTGGTTCAGCTCCTTTGCCGTCATTCTCAGCCAGACAGCCATCGGGTCTGGTGGCTCCTTATAGGCAGCAGCCTCCTAACTTCACCTCGTCCTTCCTGTTCCCGCAGGACCGGCATTTCAATATGGTAGAGTACCACGTTCCCGTCTCAGCAGGAGGGGTAGCAAATATCTTTGATCTCCTAGAAGCCAGCAAAGCAGCCTTTGATATCAGGCACTTCTCAGTGAGTCAAACAACGCTAGAGGAGGTAAGGCATTAAAGATGTGTGGCCATCCATTTAAAACTGCTCACAGGGGAGCAGACTGATGGTTGCACAGAATGGACTGCTGCACGCAATAGACTGTCTTTAGAAAGGGATTTTCATCCATATTCCTCCTGGGGGTACTTTATCAGTACCGTTGCCTCCAGATACCTGTGCTAGAACTAGGAAAACACATGCAGAAAGCTGCCTTTAGCATAAAGTATCTCTTCTTCCCTCTGTCATTGTTGTTTTCAGCGGCCTCGTGGGTGTGGATGAAGGGCTGGGTTATGAATTACCCCTGAGTCCAGGGCTGAGCTTCCCACCAGTCCTGGGAAACTGCTTGATTTCACTCTCTCTCATGCTGCATTTGAGTTGCAACTTCACGGTTAAGTTCCTTCCATGTTCCCTTGGAAGAACATTCCCAGTGGCATCAAAATCTTGTAGGAAACACATCAGCTGAAGGGCCGCTGCAAGGACTATCCAGAAGAAATCATCCTGTTGAGCATAAGTGTCTGATTTGTTAGATCTGTCCCAGAGAGAGAAGCAAAAACTGCAGCCTTGTAATCTCATACATTGTTAAACAGAGATCAGGGCGAGGGGGGAAGGAACCCCTCCAAGATGTTTTAACGTGGGGCAGTGGCTGAGTGAGAAATCAGCAGAGAAACTGCAGGAAGCCCTGAATTGTGTTTAGTGGAAGAACAGCTTGGATTTGTATGTATGCAAATGCAATTGCAGGTAGTGTTCTGGTAAGAGTATTTTATGTATTCATTGGAGACTGTTCAAAGAAAGACGGTTACGTGTGATTATATATATGCCTATCTATATAATACGCAGTTGTGCCTGCACAGATGTCAATTATATATAGACAGATGGGTTTATAAAGTAATAATATAACTGTGATCAAAATGAGTCACCACACGGGTATTACTGTCATTGCACTTCTGAAACGTGAGCTGCAGGACAATGAGGTTTTGTACCGGAACATCTACCTTTGCATCCTGGGTGTCGATTCAGTTGTACAGGAGCGAGCATCCATTTATTTACATTAGCCCTCAGAAGGCCAACATTTGCAATTCTCAAATCCAGCGCAAATCCGTTTGTGAGCACTCTCCAGGCTTGCAGTCAAATGAACAGCCATCCCTTTTTCATATTCATTTGTATCATAAATTATTCATGCTGTCACCTGCTGAATGTTTTCCTTTCAACTTCTAGGTTTTCATCAACTTTGCTAAAGATCAAGCAGACCCTGATGGCGTGGATGCAGGTCCTGATGTGACCCTGGATGGCTCTGACACCAGCAGCCAAGTTAGCACCATCAGCTCCATCTATTGAAGGGACCCAACCACAGCAGATCATAGAAGCTAGGGACAAGGCCTGCTGCCTCCTTGGGAGTTCTTCTAGCCCTGTTTTCTATGATTCTGGGTGGGGATAAGAAGTCACATTTTCTTAAAGTACTTTTTTTTTTTCTTTTTTATATGCACTTATTTTGTTGCTAGGAACATGGTAGGCACTTAAGACTGACTTTTGGTTACAAATCAGATGGGTCTTTCCAGGGGTTCTTTGTTTTTTCTCCCCAGTTCTTGTTTTATGATCACTTTAATGCCTGTGAGGACTTAGCTGGCATCACCTGCTGCTTGTGGCCATTAGCTCACAGCAGAGGTGGCCATGGTGGAGCAGATGAGCTATCGGCAGTGCTGCGTGCCTGACGCAAAAACAGCCCTCGAGCTGCCCTCTCTGGAAGCCCAGTCTCTACCCCTTGCTCAGTAACAGATTTTCTCGGTGACCATAAGAAGGTCTCTCCATTCTGACAGCTTCCCCAGCAGTGGAACAGGGTTCACAGCTCTGCCCCACCTCTCGGGTGGTTGTGAGGCTGTAGGTGTTATGTACCAAGAGTCGCATGTGCAACGTTGGTGGTCCGTCTTTAGTAATGACATAAAGCTTCTCTATATGTGTGGGTTATGTCAGTACAAATATAATTATTTTAAAAGTCAGCGCTTCCAGTGGTTTCAGTTTATCCCAGGTCTGTGTAATTCCTTGCATAAAGTCCTCCTGTCCCAGGCAGTTCCTGGCTCATGGTACCCAATGGATCACTCCACCAACCAGCCCCCTTTCTCCTTTCAGCTGCTGTTCAGGGCTTCTCCATTCTGGCAGAAGAATGGTATGAGGCAGGTGTATTTGTTGAATCCTCTTATATGAACAAGTTTCCTTGTAAGATTGTGTTTCCCTGAGCAGAGTAAAAGCTGCAAGCAGCTCCCTTGCTCCGAAAACCTCCCTCTCCCAGGCGGCTCTGCCTCTCTGCTTCCTTTTCAATGACCTTTCCCCTCAACTCCTGCATGGTGGCTGCCCTGGTAGCTCCAGAGCTGTGTGTTCCCACAAAACATCCTACAAAACAAGGCATAATGAGCTTCTCCTGCAGAGACCCTGCCCACTGGCATTAAAGAAGACCTATGCCTGCCTGTGAGCATCAACTCTCCAGCTGCCGAGCTCAGCCCACTAGCACGCACCTCCAGCCTTCCCTCCAGAATCACCAATAGGTAGAATAGTTTAATACTGCTCTTTATTGCATGTATCAGCACAAGGCCTCAGAGACTCCAGTTTGGGTCTGGGCGTTGATGTATGCAATACTATTCAAGCACAGAACGAGCTTAAGCTTTTTGAGCTCATTAAACTTGCTGTTACTGGTAGGAGAGGCTGCCAATAAAGCCAGGTCATGCCAGCCTGGTCAGACCTGGGATCAGGAGGGACCATACAGCACTCGGGTTGGGGTTTACATGCACAGTTCCAGCCAGGGGGTCTTTTTTTTTCCCCTTCATTTTGCCCCCCTAGAGCTAATTTGAGCCAAAGGAGGCTTGAGATGAAGGCTGCACTGACATGACTTTCTCACCTGGACCATGAGAGCAGTTTTAGTAGTTCAGTTCCCATTTGATGCCGAGGCTGGCTGAGATAAACACACAAGGAATGAGTGCTTTAAATATTAAGGGTGTTTGGGATTTTACAGTGAGATACTGAAGTTCGGAGTTCAGCTACCACAACAAGGTCACATCTCCTTCTTGATCTCAGTGTAAACTTCTTAGCGATAGCAACAGGAATTCCGTTAGGGATTGAAAGTATTGTCAAGCTTCAAATTATGCCTCAACCTGCTGTCCGTAATTAAAACTGGAATTCAGCTTCTTTCCAGAACACATTTGACACCTGCAGTTTGTAAGTAACTGAAAAAGCTGTGCAGACATCCATTGTGGCTTCTATTATTATGTCTCCAGCTCTGCAAAAGCTCTTTTTCTTTTTTGTTTTCCCCTCCTCATTTTCATGGCGTATCTTCTGCAGATCACAGTATAAAATTAAGCTTTCCTTTAATGGAGGGTTTGCGCTCCCTGCAAAGGACTCGGAGCATGAATGCCAATGATTTAAATGCAGCCTTGTAATAGAAATCAGAGTATTATTTTATTATGTTGATGGCTTCACAACTGCCAGTTGAAGATGGATCTTCAGACTCTGTCCAGATGTACTTTACATTTAATTGTGAGAGACTGACTGATACAAAGCTATTCTTTTGTCTCTTTAGAGCTTGCTAATCCAAGAATACAAAAAAAGCAAGTTATTCACTGGAATACTTCTGCAAGTTCCAGTTTAATTGGGTAAAATAAGAGTTTTGAAAGGGGAAAAAAAAAGGCAAAATCCAGCCATTTCTGGAATAGAATAATTAATTAAAATAATAATTAAAAATA
>WEIS01006644.1:0-13179 GCA_013389965.1 Todus mexicanus | reverse complement strand
CCCCCCCAGAGAATTTCAAAGCACATGCTCTATTTATCCCAGATGGAAAAAGCCTGCTCTTTGTTACCGCTGCACAACTCCACGGAATCCACTTAAACTTCATGTCGGTTTGAAGATAAGAATTTAGCAGCAGGAGAAGGGAATAAAGCGCCCCAATTCGTCACAAGTTTTTGTAACCAAGTGGAATATTTAGAAAAGAAAAAGGCTCTGTCCTAGGCAACCAGGACAAAAGAGCGAGCTTCGATTTCCTGACCTGGTCACTTAGCTTCACCAAGGTAGAACACCTCAGGCAGGCCACACTCTGGCAACCCTCATGCGATAGGTAAGGGAGGAGAAACCCCTGGATTCTTAGCCCTCGAGGACCACACACAGCCTAAATCTCTCTCTGCCGGTTCTATCCATTATTGCTCTTAAATCGTCCCTTCAAAAGGCCAGTGGCAGCGGTTGGATCTCCTTTCACTCTCCCCCGCCTGCCCACAGCCCCACCCGCGTACGTGTGCTGATACACGCGCGGCGGGAAAGCTGAGAACAATGAGCCATGGAACACGGCCCACCTAGCCCAAAAAACACAACCACGCTGATCTGCCAAGACGCAGAAAAGGGAGAGGCTCTGCGAGATAACTTGTGGTTTTGCTGAAGAGAAATTCATCGTATTTCAGGTTGAGAATGCTGAAAGGCAGCGAGGGGCTGGGAAGAGGGACAAAAATGTTCTGAGCCATCTCTCAGACGCCTCCATCCATATGCACCATCCATAACTCTCAACCTCCCAGCTCCATTTTGTCTGGTGTCAGGAAGAGTCCTGCAGCTCACTGTCACGCAGCACTCTGCAAGCTCTGTCTTATTGATCCCACAGTTTCTAGGGTTGACGGGAAAAATATTTGATCGCCAGCCTGCTCAGGCAGGCTGCAGCATCCCCTGCCAGCACCCACGAGCCACTGTCCTCCTCTGAACACCATCACAAGTGCTCTTACTTAGCTGGGGCGCTGGCAAGTGCTCCAGCAGGATTATTATTTGCTGCTCAGACAGTTTGAGTGGTCTTGGTTGAGCGCATCCACTTCAACATCCATAGTTATCCCAGCTGGCCACAGAACTTGCACTCCGAGCTCATCAGTAACCTGCCGAAAACGGCTTTTTGAAGATTAGGTCAGAATCACCCCAGACACTTCCATCTGGCAGTTGCTGGACAGGTTTGTTTGAAAGGCTTTATAAGCTAACCCTCTCCCCGGCTCTCATGTAATGCTGCTAGAGTGTGTTGAGCTGTCGAGGATTTGCAGTTCATATCTGTGGCCTCATTACGCTTTAAACAGGCCGATGTGACCAGAAAATTAATAGCGCCTTAATGAAGAGATGAATCCAAGTGCTCCTAGCTTCACATCAGCTCTGATTTAGCGATGCAGGTGCCTGAAAAACAGACCTGCAACTCAGAAAGGAAAAAGCAAAGGAGAAAGAAAATATCTCATTTGCTTTTTGAGTAAATATTTTATTGTAATTATTTAATGCGCACCTTGTACTGTTGAGGTAAACTATGATTGAAAATGACTTGAGGAAGCTTTATCTTGAGGGAAGCCACGTAGAATAACAAGTCTTTGGGCAAATGTCTTTTATCAGGTGGGACCATAACTCCTGTCTGCACCAAAGGACACTGTCTTTGTCCTCCTGCCCTCCCAGCAGGCATGTTTCACGCAATTCAAAACTGCAGTGGTTCATACTCTGACAAATAATATGACTTCTTTAGATGCTCAGGTTTTTAGATGGGTGGTTACTTCTGAGTTTGGCTTGAAAACTTGCTGCGTGAGTAGTAACGCTGCACGCTTTTGAACCCCACCTTGGTTTTGAACCCTCCCTGTTACCATCCCCAGCTATTGCTCCGTACAATACCCCTGGCTTTTCTGAGTAATGGATTCTTTGTCAGTACCCAAGATAGGAGCGTGAATATTAAATAATTCTCCCTACTGAGCCATGACAGTGTGCCATTATCATTAGTGTAAATGATCCAATTTACAGCCATAAGCACGCAGGAAGCTGACTGAAACAGATGCAAGCGCATGAGGTTTTATGACAGTCATGACTTTCCACCCAGCAAAATCTCTCCGTGCAGTTTAAGGTCAGACCATCAGCAGTGCTACAGCAGTGACAAGAGCTGGGGTCCCACACTCAGTGTAGCAGGTATAAAGCCGGTAATTAGCCCAGCAATTAAAACAGATGCGGTGACAAGCACCACAGAAGTCTCATCCCACTGCAAAAAGGTAATTCGAAACATATTTGTGTGTGTGTGCGACGCGTTCAACCCTGCCTAACGCATTTTGCACATCCGCTGTAGAGCAAATATAACATAACCTGGGGGAAGGAGGACTTAATTTGAGAGTAAATAGCACTGGGAATAAAATACCTCACCAGCCTCACTTTCATGTCAAGAACAGCTCAGAAAAAAATGGGGAGAAGTGGAATACTGACTTCCACATCCAACTACCTTACTGAAGCCCACTCTAGCATACAGAATGAAGATAAAAGGAATATTTCTTAAGCTTTTAACTGTCTCTGATCCGTTTGTCTCTCCTCACATTCATCTCCTGGTAAAGTTGGTGGCCGCTGAAACCTCTGGGTGTCTGACCCTCGATTACAGCAGGCAGACAACAGCGGTGGAGGGAGTCCAACTTAAATTAGTCACCGATTCACAACGCCAGCCCGCTGAGCAGTCAAACTTGCATGAAAAATCCCAAGTTCACTTTCCTTTCCCGTGAGGTGTTTGCAAGGCAACTGCACAAAACAAGCCCTGAGAGAAGGGCAGGTTCTCTGAGTGTCTCAAGATGGCAGTTGAGAAAAAAGGAGGAAAAAAAAAAAAATCATTGGACAGATACATCTTGAAAGAGGAGAAGCTTTCTTACCTTGGCACACTCCACTTTGGCACACTCTGCGCCCTGGCAAGCGACTTGCCCTTCATCACACACGCAGAAGTCACAGCGAGTAGAGTTCCACATCTCCCCGTGGTACCTGACGGTGCCATCGTACAAGCAGGTTCCCTTGGAAGACACGCACTCCTCGCAGCACTTCCCTGGACGCTGCACTCTGCTCTCCCCCTGAAAACCACGAGCAACCATCAGGCAGGACTGTCTGAACCTGCTGACACAGGTGCAGTGACTCCCGCAGGCAGGGGATCGGAGGTGGGTGATTCTGAACTACCTTCTCACAGGTAACGGAGCCACAGGTCTCTCTCTGACATCGGGCTTCTCCNAAAAAAAAAAAGCAGTGGTTGTACTAAGCTATCAGCACTGGCAGAAAGTCAGAAACTGGGGAGGCGGGAGAGATGTGCCAGGACTTGTGAACAAGTGCCTTTCGGTGCGGCTCGCCCAAGGTTACCTGGTACACTCTTCCTGGCACCGAGCAGGGCTTTGGAGCGCATTCTGGGCAACATTTCCCAGGAGGCAGAATCAGAACTTCACCCTGAACAGAAAGCAGGAGAGAAAAGCAAAATGAGAGCATGAACAGTTCCCGTGGGGCTCAGCACCAGCGCCTGGAATTCCAGGCATTTAGTATCTGTGTGATAACCCATAGTCACTCCAGGCTTCATTTTGGCTCCAATACCTGGGGGCAGCCTTTGCAGCACGAGATCAGAGAAGAATACATAAAGCTATGGAGAGAAGCATGCTAAAGCATGAGATGAAGGAGAGAAGAGGTTATTTTCCTGGTCCCGCCACCTTCTGAGGCTTCGACTGTGTGATTTAAACTCGCATTTGCACTGTGTTACTTCAATCCATACAGTGTAGCTGTCTGTGCAGGTGTTAATTCTGCTTAAAACCGCATTACCCTAATTTAAACTTTTTCATGGCTGGTTTAAATCACACTGGAATAGGCTGGCACTTTGCACTGATGTAGCAGTTCCTGCATGCCTCAACTCCATCCATCCATCCAAAAGGTGCCTGCAATTCCCCTGCTGCCATTTCACCTACATCCAACGATTTGAAAGAGGAATGGTTCGCCAACACCTCCCGCCAGCTGCGTTACTGGCAGCAAGCGACAGAGATAAAGGAACGTGCAAGGAAATGTTAGGAATGACTGAGAGCAGAACAAGATCCTTGCACATCCTGCTAACGTCTCTTCCAGCAGGCACCTTGGTAGGAAATATCTAGAACACCGCCAGCATTGGCTTTCTGCTGCATTAGCCAATTATTCTCAGATACTTCACAGCAACAACACAGTCGCTTCTGTTTCCACAAATTAAATCCTAATGATTAGCTGATTCAACATTAGCACAAGCCGTCAGCAGGTAAGATCAGCTCATTTGGAGCAGGGAAAGACTGAATCTAAAGCAGGCATAAATTTGTTTTAATGCGCAGTACTTAGTGAGTGCTGATTGAGTATCTCAGGACAAAGCAAATCGCAATTAGCACGCACAGAAACAGGTGGGCCTTCCTTCTATACCCCCCCCAAAAGTGTTATTTGCACAAACATCTGGGCCAGTAATAGAAATCTGCATCAGCAGCAACAGGAAAAGAAGTTTATGACCACTGCTTCTGCTTTTCTTGGTGCTACAGGGAGAGCGCACGCTTCAAAGGAGCTTCTGGATTCGTCGTGGAAATAGATTAAAAAATATTTGGGAAACAGCAGTCCCTAAAACATCAAAGTCCAGGTTAGAGAGAGGGATTTCCAGGGAGCTGGTACCCACACTTCCTCAGCACGGCGTGTTGTCAGAAAAGGGATTTCCCAGATATGCCCGGGAAAACTGGGACAAGGAAAAGAAATCTAAAGAGCAGAGTCACACCTTAAGTACTTCCAACATATTAACAAAAATTAAAAAAAAATTGAGAACTTATCATCTGTTCACAGCAAAGTCCCTGGAGATGGAAATGTTCCAGATTTCCCAACTGGACTAAACCAGAGAGTCACTACTTGAGCTCGTCTAATGCATCTTACTGGATTTGTTGGTTTCTCAACACAAGCACATGTAAGGAACAGCACTCTGGGACTCTTCTTTCAGCTGAAATACCCTGTGTTTCTTAACTCTTCAAGTCAGAAAAGAGTTAAGAAACCATCACCTGCAATTTGTGAAGATGAATCCTCATTAAAAATCTGGTGGTTTCATTCCTTCCCTCACAGAAATAAAACCATTTCCTGATCAACCCTATGTGGTTTTTTGAGTCTAAACCAAAAAGCAGTTTCTTTAGACAGCATTTGTGCTTAATTAGCCAGCAAAGGCATGACAGGAGTAAAATGATGGGGAAAGAAAGTATTAGGGAAGAGACAGACACATGTGTGTACTGACAGACTTCACCACATCATTTCCACGCATCAAAATTCCCTTCTCCCTGCCTGCTAAATTGCACGTCTGGGTGAGAAATGGACTGTGACAAGGGCAAGAGGCTGTCATGAGTAAGGTCCTCGGAAAACCAACAAGTCCTCACCTGACTGCACAGCAGAGGTTGGCAGGATGCTGTGAAGCACTGAGTCGTGCCGTCCCTGCAGATGCATTTGGAGCACGGACCAAAGGGCCAGTCCTCACCATCCTGGAACAAGCGTCCATCAAAGGAGCAAGGCTCTAAAAGACACGAAGACAATGGGTAGTTCAATTTTTCGGTGCCCTTTAATCTAGTTCTGTCACCCGTAATTAAAACCACTGATCTTGTGTGTCTCAGAATTCAAAATTCTCATTTGTCAAAGCAGGTAATGGCAGTAACGATTCCACCAGTTCTCAAGGGCTTTAGACTTGTGAATGAAGAGCTCTGGATGCACTTCTCCCACTGGACTTTGACAAGAAAAGGTAGCTCAGGCATTTCTGGAACTTGCAGACCAAGCCTGTTAAGCACCAAAGGTACCCTCGGTATCACGCAGGAAATACCTGTATCTTTTTTCCCAGATTTCAATCTCCAAAACAAGGACATATCAGGCACATCCGCTCTCTGCTTAAAGCTTATCACTTCCCCTTGGCCTACGGGTGAAGCTATTAAAAATGTAAATATGGGAGCAGGACAAGTAGAGGATTAAGAGACACACTCAACATCAGTGTCTTCCCAACAGGAAACGAAAAGCTTTCCAGATTTGGGACTAAAAGGTTTCCAGTGACCTATCGCTCGGATCAACGAAGCCAGGCAGCATCCCATTCCCACGGCATACTCACCGCCGCTGCCCACGCACTTGGGACAGCAGGATCCCTGAGCGGTGTACTGCAGCTCCCCTGGTCCGCAGGTGAGGGCTGGGCAGGCTGTGGGGGTGCAGTTCACCTTCCCGTGGGCACAGGAGCAGCGGACGCATCCGGCACTGGCCCACTGCGAGCCGTGCTGCAAGCACACAACACAACCAAGGGCACAGAAAACACACGCGTGAATCCAGCTGCACAAGTTCCGCAGGGACAACTCTACAGTTAAGAGACGCATTTTCTAGAGAGAAATATTCACCATGGGCCCAACACACACCCGATCACAGAACCACAGAATGACAGGGGCTGGAAGGGACCTCTGGAGATCATCTAGCCCAACCCCCTGTTGCCAAGGCAGGTTCACCTAGGGAAGGTTGCACAGACACACGTCCAGGCAGGTTTTGAATGTCTCCAGAGAAGGAGACTCCACGACCTTTCTGGGCAGCCTGTTCCAGTGCTCTGTTACCCTCAAAGTAAAAGAAGTTCTTCCTCATGCTTAAACAGAACTTCCTATGTTCAAGTTTGTGCCCGTTACCTTTCGTCATGCCACTGGGCACCACTGAAAAAAGACTAGTTCCATCCTCCTCACACCCATCCTTTATTTACAAGCATTGATAGGACAGTCTGTGAGAGATCAGATGTAGGACTTGGGCTCACAGTTGAGCCATTTTTCTGCATTTGCTGGTTGTTCAACATGATTCATTAGTACTAGCCATGAATCTTTATTTTTTTTCTTATCTGAAGACACTTATTCTTATTGCTTTGGCCTTTCAGCCCCGCTAGGTGAAACCAGGTCCTGCAACCCTCTTCTTGAATAATTCAGGACTACAAAATACATAACCTGGGTCACACAACAGCAATCAATCTCTACCAGCACAGATGGCTGCTGAGAGAAAAGGCTTTTCAGGACCACTAATATGTCAAGTTGACTGTGCTTTGCTCCCCTCCTAACATTATTATATCGTCTCAATCATCCACAGAAACAGCAAAGGGAATGAATGAGCAGGAAACTGCCTCCCCTCAAGCCAAGCAGGACACTGGATTTGCTCAGCGACACACACCCTTTTCGCAAACCCTGCTGCCCAAACTCCCGTTATTTTACACTATCTGTTAGTGACAGAACATAAGCCCGATGAACTATCCTTCTCCCGCACGTCAGCAAAGTGTCCTTCACTGATGTGAACCGAACGGAGAGCTAAAAACCGGGCAGGATTGCCCCTGCTGAGGAACGTGACCGAGCACTCACGCTGCGGATCTGTCCTTCATGCTGGCAAAATCCTTCAGTTCGGGAGGCACACACAGGGCAGCACTTGTTGGCGGCTATTTGGAGCACTTCTCCCTAAAAAGACAGAGGAATCCAACGAGAAGTTGATGTGAAGTAGAGACTTCAATGTGAAAGTAAAGACTCGGGGGCTCGCTGGATCCAGCAACTCCCAGTTTAGAGAACAAATGTATTAGGTGAAATACGTCATTTCTGCTACGTGAGATCCCTTTGTTGAGAGGTGACACATCATTTTACGGTATCCAACCATCGGAACACCAGTAGGAGAATTCAGACCCCTAACGGTACCACCAGGAAGCCCCCAGCTGAACTAATGTTCAAACCAGAACAAAGAGTAACTAGAAAACACTTGTTTCAGATAAAAGCCGAGAGGACTCACTGAAGGACTTCTGAGAAGTGTGGTACAGATGTAATTTCTTCAGTCGGCAGTTTTGAACGTGTACAGGATGGATCCCAGCCTAACATTTCACCACCCAGCACAGAATCTGGCAGGCAAATGAATGCGCAGCCATTACCTGCACTTCTGTGGCTTAATAATCATCACTTCTGTTTTTAAATAACATTACTTCCAAATGAACTGGAAACTCCTGACTACTCCCAAGCACGGCACAGCCAGGCGATGCTGCCACCACTTTGCTTTTGCACGTGCCAGGAAACAAAAGACCAAATAATTTTTCTGATGTGAGCTGGAGAGGGAGAAAGCAGAAAAGCAAACCCAGAAGAACAGGTTAACTTTAGGAAGGGAAACGTAGAAAGATTTTATCCATGAGGTCACCTTCTTCAAAACGTTGCCAAGGTGTTTCTCAGGAGACACACTCTGTCCTTTCCGCTTTGAAAGGGTACAGGCAACATCTAAGGGATTCCTGCTCAGAAGGGAGTCGCTATTTGTTTTGTGAAAATAAAAAATGAAGACACTGTGATATCAAAAAGTTGTCTTCCCTTTCCCCTCTTTGTATGTACGATAAAAGCAACCAGAATCATTTGAAATGTCGCGAGTGCTCCTTCTAAAAGAAACACTCCGATTTTTCAGTCCAAAAAAGTTTCTCGCTTCGAGGTTTCCTTCAACGCCCTGTTTTTAAGGAGGTGGGACACAGAATTAAAGATTTCTTCTAGCTTAAACCGTTAAACCCTATTCAGCTGTGCTCCCGCTGTGGAGAAACTGCTCTGGGTTGTTGGTTTGGTTTGGTTCACGCCACAGAAATGACGCTTGCTGGTTTGCCAGCTGCTCAGAACATTGGGTAGGTACAGCAGTAGGTTTCCACACCAATGTTTAGAGCCCCACTGGGTATGTTTGCTGCAGAGGCTGCCTGCTTCTGTTTATGCCTCGTTGCTGTAAAACAAGATCGGTGGTTGGTTTATGCTTGAAGGATGATTGGATTTTTTTATTTCCGAGACCCTTGATGATCCCTTTCAACATTTAAATGGCCAAACCTTCATGGAACTCTTAAACTCTTTGTCTTGAAGATTACCCAGGTCAAGGAGTCACCCAGATTCATTTCACACTATAAACCTATTTTCGTTTATAAGCTTTAGCGCTGCCACCTTTGCATTTATCGCTTTTTTTAACCTGAACAACACCTTACCCAGCCCATTCACTCATTACTAGGTGAGCCACGACAGCACTCTTTCTTTCGTTTCTCTCCTCTTTAAAAATTCCTCATATTTCAGCCTTGCTTTAATCGATATACAGTGATAATAATGGGAAAACACAGAAAGAATCAAACTTACTTCCTCGTTAATGCCATCATATCGGAAAACATTTTAACCTGCTTCATAAAGCCATATAATTATATTGGCAGTGCCTCTTTAAAACACTAATTTTCCTTGTCACCCATGCGTGCTACCCCAGTAATCCAGATGCTAACGCAAGACCAATTCCACGGCCAATTAGTTGGAACCATTAATGAAGGCTCAGACAGAGAAAGATAAACAGGAGACAACGAAAGCTCAACAACCATCGGAAGACAGAAGGAACCAAAACACAGACAATCTCAGCTCTGTTGTTGCTCAGCAGAGTGGAAAGCATCCATCTGCACGTTTGAGGGAGACCCAGCTCCACCTTCAAATGAAGGCTGCCTGGTAGCTGGGCTCATGCTGGGAGGTCCAAACCCAGTTCAGGGGCTTCCTTTGGGGCCCAGGCTGCCCCTGGCACACAGGCAGCCCGCAAGTTGTTTCAGCACCAAACCTCTGGCTGTGGCGTGGTGAAGGAGACAAAGGCTTCACGCGCTGGGCTCTGCCCGCACGTTTCTCACACCGGGATTTCGCTGCTCCCTCCTGCTTCCCCCAAATCCTGTAGTGAAACAAACCCTCAGGTTCAAAGGGAGCTGCGAGGAGGCGGATCAGCCCAGAAGGTTGATTTGTCCAGAGATAAGCAACCAGCTGATGGCTGCCAGACCCTCCAGGGAAACATCTCATGCTGCACCCTCTTTGTGTGTCCCTCTTCACGCGAGAGGAGCTTTGCTTCCACGGAGACTGGAGAAACAATCACCCCAACTGCTCCCACCATTTCTTTACGTGTAAGATGGTGGGGAGGACACCCAGACAAGCATTTTAACTGTCCCAGGGGTTGCAAGCAGGGGAAGGCTGGGAACTCCAGAGAAACCTGCCCTTCCTTCCCAGCACACGGAATGGCTCAGCTGGCATTAGGATACCTGCAGCCCTTTCCTCACCTTCTGAAAGTCACACTGAGGGTCTTTGCAGATGGTAGGTTCACAGGTGACAATATTGTTACGGCAACGGCAGTCTTGGCAAGAATCTGGCTTCCAAATGGTGTTATTCTGCAAATAAACGGAAGCTTTAGATTAGACCCACAGAGCACGAGGCATGTGCTAGTTTACACAACAGCAAATGGCTCAAACAGCTCAATCTTGACAGTCAAGTCTGCAACAGACCCACCCCAAAGGCACAACTTTGGCACTATTCATTCAGTAACTTCAAACACGCAGCTGAAAGACAAGATCATGCACGGAAAATAATCAACTCCAACGGCGAGATAACCGGTAGGACACAACCTTCAAGAACCTGAAGGTGATTAGAGTACCTCTGGCAAGTTCATCTCTGGGAAATGTAGAATGCACAGCCAGGTATGAACAGGGTCCACCTGGTCACATTAATTCCAAAACATCACGAAGCGGACTCTGATCAAGCAGAAAGTCCAACGGATCTGGAAGCAGCTGCTGCCACCACTTGATGGGTGCGCCCAACTGGAACACCCAACAGCTAATTCACAAGGGTTTTCACCGCCCCTGCTTGACCCGTTTTCCATTCCCTCCTCGCTGAGGTCAGGATCCCACGCTGACATCATGCTTTCATGAGGCAGCTCAGGCCCTCATCCAGTTGCTTGGACACTTGCCAGGCTTCTCCTTCCCTCCTGCCAGTTTCTCCAAGGTCTGAGCAGCCACTTGGGACTCATTACTTTCGGTAGGATGCTTGGAAAACAAAGCTGCCGTTCTCTTTACTCCCAAATGCTGACTTACAGCCATCCTGATACCAAACAGCAGCAGCAGCAGCCCAGAGAAGCAGCCAAGGCTGCCTGTCACCTCCCTTCCTAGGAAAACGTCCTGCTGCTCTCAGCTCCCCTGCAGCATCCCTTCACCCATGCCAAGTATCCTTCCTTTGGTAGTTTAAAAAAGCAACTAGTAACGATGCACTGAGGTCATCTGAATGATACAATTGCTACGTTCGCATTTAATTATGTGGGTTTAGAAGCCTTCAGTTAAATCCACCGAAAGCAAATGGAAAGAGGAAGATCGGCTCCTCATCTGAGAAATTCTTTTGCGTTAGACAATTGCTGCACGGACGCTGGGCTAAACTTAGGCCATACAGGACTTTTTGTTGTGTAGGACAGAGAGAGATGCTACCTGAGCCATTAAGCCTTATTATTATTATTATTCAGACTTTGCTACTCCTTTACAAGACGCGGTGATTTACTCCAATGCATCGACTGTAAAGCACAACTCGGGCAAATTCAGGTACAAAAAGATGATTAACAGTTCCCTGCTAAGGACATATTTAGGGCTAGCTGCCTGCAGATTTAAGTTCAGGTAAAGCTCCACGTGTGTCAAGCTTGAGCCAACACAAACATCGGAGCTAACTCATTCTGCTCTCCTTAGCAAAGCTTTATCAGACTCTGATCTGCCCTAAGGCTCCTAAAACCGTGATAACACCCAGAACTCACGACATCTTTCCACTGGCGGAAAGTGACACGATCTGTTTGACAAAACCATTTGATGTATCTGTTCTTGCTTTGCTTGCTTGTTTCCTGCTGGAAGGAGAATCCCAAAAGAGTGGGGGGCAAAGGAGAAAACCTGTGTGAGGACCACAAAAAGCAGCCTGTGTGTTACAGAAATGTAAAATGGGGAGTGCGGATGCAGTGCCTCATCGCTGGGTTCTCCTAAACCTTCACCCTTGGCCTCTCTCCTTTATTTGAACAAAAAAATAAGAAGAAATATTTCCATGGCCAACAGAGTCTCGTGGCAAGAGGTCAGCTCAGAGCCACCCTTATTCACATTCTGGGAGTTAAACGCTCAAGTTTCGGGTAAGAAAACCCCCTCTTCAGTCCCCCCGCTCCCCTATTTTCTACTACAGTCTAAGCAGGCTGGCTTCTCTCCGCAGGCTCAAACCAGCTTTTTCTAAATCCACACGGTAGACGCTTGGAAGCATCTGCACGCCTCAGTGATTTCCATTTGCCAGGTATTCAGATTAAACCCGACACATCTCTGCAGAGGGTTTAAGAATTCAGAATCTAGCTAATAGCCAGGAAACTGCTACCTGATTTTTTAGATAGGAGAATCTTCCACACAGTTCACGGGTCTTAATGTTCAGCTCTTTTTGACAGCTCAACATTTAGCTTAAGTTTCCCATTTCTGGAGCAACGGACATCAACTCAAATCTGCACAGTCTGGTGACAATGACGCTTCGTGATTTCTCTATAGAAAGGTGGTGTGGGTTTATTCTCTGTAACGCTACCAAATGTCTGAAGGTTACAGGCACGATAAACAGAGGTAAATGCAACGCTCCGGCTCTGAGCCATGTGAAGTGCAAGGCCACTTAATTCCATTGAGATTGGAGAGAAAAGAATAAAATATTGGTTGACTTGAGCCAGCGTAACACCTTCAGAAAGGGGACAGACACCCCGCTGTGATAAGAAAGGCTCCTAAGTCACTCTGCAGATAGGAACTGAAATACTTATCACCCAGCTGCAGAACGAGAATCCCACCTACCTGCCCGGCACGCTGTACGGCTTCCATTGCATTTACAGGACACTTTAAAAGCTCCCATCCAGCTGCAGAACGAGAATCCCACCTACCTGCCCGGCACGCTGTACGGCTTCCATTGCATTTACAGGACACTTTAAAAGCTCCCAGGTATTACCACTATAAACACAAAGCGAGACTTTTTGGTGGAGACTTGAAGAACTGCTGTAAATCCACCCTGCACCTCCTCCAAGGCACTGTACCTCAGCGGACAGATTATGCGCTACAACTTAAGCACTGAATTCCTATCCCGTTAAGAGCGTACTTTTATCAATGACAATTTAAGGGGCTTTTTCCTTACGAGTACTAATATAATTAACAGTATAAATAATGAAATGCTGGGCACAAAGCACTTTGAAGATGGAAAGCGCTCCTTAAGAGCCAAGCAGTGCCATTATAATTTATTAATTCTTCGGATTTCCCCACATCAAAAGAGGAGATGATACCTAACGCAACTGAATTTAATGCTGCAAGAAGAGATATCTACATGATTTGGTTGCTTTGCAGAACAG
>WEIS01006638.1:0-10595 GCA_013389965.1 Todus mexicanus | reverse complement strand
TCCAGCTATGTATGAATTTGTCTAAAAAAAATTACAGTGACATCATTTGAGCTACTAGTAAAGCACCAGTAAAAGGCACAGCTGCGTCACAGCTAGCAAAGAAAAAAGCTGGCTAATGCTGTAACTTCCAGCTATGTATGAATTTGTCTAAAAAAAATTACAGTGACATCATTTGAGCTACTAGTAAAGCATCAGTAAAAGGCACAGCTGTGTCCCAGCTAGCAAAGAAAAAAGCTGGCTAATTAAAGGTGATTCTAGTAGCTCAGCAATAGCATTTTATTCATTGCACTATTTAAGATTAACCTATAATTTTATGTTTATTTTAAAAGGCTGTACTAGGACTAGTAAACACTGACTTCGTTTGCTTTTCAGCACTAAAAAATTGCTGGAGGCTATGCCAAAGAATATAAATTCTTTTTCTCACCTCACTTGTTGCTGTCCTCCCTTTCCAGATAAATCCCTTGTCAAGTAGAGCAGGCTTCCCTGCTGTGCTGCTCTGTGCCATTGGGTCCAGCTCTCAGTGGGACAAGTGGGACACCTCCAGGTGACATATGCCTAGGAAAGGTGAACATTTACCTGTGTCTGGCAGGCTTCCCAAGAGGTCGTCACTCAGCAGCTGTACAATCACTGTCTCTGCACCAGCACTCTCTAAATGAATTCCCAGTTGAGGCTTTTTGGCCTTCTGGGCCAAAGAATGATTAAGTGAGAGAATGCTTTCCCCAATAAATGCTTTTTCTAAATCTGAGTGGACACAAGAAAAGTTCCAGTGACCCTCGTGAAGCTGTTGGTTTACTCATTGATGATGTAAATATATAGACAAATGCTGCCCCCTTCACTGAATTTTGCCATTGATTCTGATAAAGATGGAGCCTTTTCTTCCATCTTCACTAGGGAAATTATTATTTTGGAGTGAATGTATATATACATACATAAATATACATATATAAATATGCACACATTAAACTTGTTTGTTTTCCCCTCAGTGAGAAGTAGTAAACTAAATGAAACCTGTTCCACCATAAAACTTCAGTAAAGATGGAAAAAGACATTTCAGAAAGATATTTTAATTCCTACCTTCAATTTATCTATACATTTTAATCCACGCATTTAATCCATAATTTAATACACCCAGTGTTATAAATCCAGCAATGAAAAAGCTTTGATTGAACACAGCTACTTCTTTGTTCTTTTAAAAAACAGAACAACATTGTGGATAGCAATCTCATTATCATGAGTATTAGTAAGTCACGGAGCTCATTTAGAAAGGTTTAATAATTTATTTCTCATTTACTGAAAAGTTTCTAACTGCTCAGTAAATCTGTGCTTATATTTAGAGTTACCTGTCTTCACATGGTGAAACTTCGCTTGAATATCTCTGCTGCTTATAGGAAGGAGCACACCCATTAACAATGGTCTAAAGAGTGAACTTCCTATCTAAAAGCAAATGTGGTCATGCAAGACAGTGAAAGTTTGGACAGACGTTTTAATGCCATGGCAGATTAACCTGTAACAAGAAGATGTAATATACAGCCCTCCTGAGTGAAACTCAGAGCTCACTACTAGTCAAACCACTCTTGGCAGAGTAGGAAAATCTATCATAGGCTTGTAGTCGTCACACCATTCATTCTTACCCATTTGTTTAAACAAATGGTCATTTAAAAAATATATAAAGGTAGAATAGGGATTTTGGTATATCAATATTCAATGAGTTCAGATCCTTATACTAAAATTATGTCTGTGTCCCATTGGTATCTGGTTTAAATTGAGTCTCTTTCTGGAAATGCCTGTCTCCATTGACTGTAGAGAGAGCAAATATGACTAACATCAGTAGCTGAACATAATTTAATAGCTCAAGTTAAATGATGTAATTGCCACCTTACCTGAACAGATAATGAAAATTAACTGCTCTAGTATTCCACAAGCAGGGAAATACAGCCTGGATTTGTGTCTGCTGTGATTGGTGGTATTCAGCTGAAACTGGATTACAAAGCAACATTTTGTCTTGCACTGTTTTACCCTGAAGTGCTTTTAGCGGGGAAAAAATAACTATACTAATACAGTATGAGAGCATGTGTTTGAAAAATGGCATTTTTTCAGATACTTTTTTGTCTCACTTAAGTATTTGGAATATTACCTATGCTGTGGATATCGGATCAGAGGGACAGGGAGAGGAGTGACTAATGGCTTCCTAAACTCGATTTATTCTAATGAAACCTTAAATTTCATTCTTCTTAATCTAGCACTCCATATAGGCTGCTTGGCCCTGCTCATTCATGACAAGCCCCGAGCCTCTGTGCATGGATTAATACTCCATTAATTAGGATTTCTGCTGGTGAGTGTTCAGCTGCTCAAAAGCATATAGCATTGATCCCTCCCTAGGGATAAACAGCGATCCTCTAGAATTGAGAGCTGAGAGTCCTTCATTACTTCTGAACATTATATTTACTTTCATTTTATCTTTATGCTTTTTTTCTAATATGAAAAAGACAAAGAAGAATTTATGTGGCATGTTTTGATGCAGAGATTAGCCTTATCAAGAAATCCAGAGGCAGGTGCGAAACAATGCACATTAAACAACTTTCTTTCTTTTAGCAAGGGCTCTGCAGAAAATACATGTGAGTATTAAGAGAATCAGGGTAGTTACTGACTTTTAAAAGCAGTCTAAAAGTCTAAAGTTTGCAGTGAAAATACCTCAGACCCTTTCAAAACAGCTTCTTGTAAGTACATGACTATACATACCGAGGTATTGTCTGTGCCCAGTATAACATCCTAGAATATGCAGAATGAAACTTTGATCACACTGAAACCTAAAAGGGATTAAAATATTTTATGTCATTGAACAATCTTTGAAGAAGCTATTAAGCTTTAAGAAATGCATTTAAAAAAATCTTGAAATAATTTCTGGTACAGTGAAGACATGGGAGAGGTTTCTTATAACAGCCTGAGGAAACTGGATTGCAGATTTTGGATGAAAAAAACAGCACAAGAAGAGAGGAAGATTGGTGTAGAATAAACTCAGTGTTTTCCGCCAGAATGCCTGCAATCGTTATCATCTGGCAATCTGAAAGATGACAGGAAAAACTCGTATAACTGAACAGAAAAGGCGAAAACCTTTTAGTCTGCCAGGGCTGTAATAATAATGAAAAATGACACCTCAACCTTATCATGACAGTGAGTGGGAGTTGCATAATAAGACACTATTTCCTCTAAGATGCATGCTATGAGGCTTCTCTTTTTCCATCTGATAGAGTGTAAACCGAATAAAAACAGGCCATTGATTTGCAAGGCTGTTCCCTGCAAAATAGATAACTTGCTTTGTTGTGTTTTCATACTTGGATACAAATTCTCCTTGATTATCTGTCAGAAACAGCTCTCATGCTTAATCTGTGGAGAGGGAAAAAGAAATATTTTCATTTCTGAATCAGTGTATATCTGCAGCTATATTTTCAAGGGAGAGCAACAATGGTTAGGCATTCTTCCCTTGTTTTTAGTCACATGGAGTAGTATTCCAGTTTTCAGATAAAATGAGCAATTAGTCCACAGTGAGTTTCAGTTCCCAGCAACATCGAAAATACCCCCTACTGATAATAAGCCACCCTAGTAATTTTGTGTTTTGTATCAGTGACTTCTTGAAATCCAGGCAGAGTTATGAGGTTAGGGCTTGTGAAAAATTAAGCCAGTGCAAGGCTTTACATTTTCTAGATACTAGCATGGCTTATCTGAGAAGACCATTATTGGTCATTAGTGTAGGAGGCTAAATCAGTGTTGCATACTCTCACTGAGGTTGGTTTTATTTTAGAAGATAAAATATCAGTATTAAGCAGTCTTTCCAGCTGAGGCTCAAAGGTAATGCCAGGTTATGTCCTCCTAGTCATGCAGGATCATGATGGATCATACATGCCATGTCTTGATAAGAAAACGATGCAACCTTGGCACAGCCACAGAGAGAGAATGGCATACCTGCTACTATTAGTATGGAGAACCTGTGGCTAGAGATGAGCTTGAGAAGTGTCTGTGCTGAGAGTACTTAATTTTTGTATCACAGTAGTTTATAGTTGTGTAGTCTGGACTCCTAGTGTTCTGGGCACTGTACAAACACAGAGTAACAAGATGATGGCTGAAAAATTTGCAGTCTAGCTGATTGCAAAGCCACTTGGACAATGGGTGGACAGATGCCATCAAGTGAAGAGGCAGTGAAAGTTCCTGCCAGTTCCTCAAAGTGCTTCAGTCTGCCAGCATGTGTCACCCCTGCTTCACACTGTTTGAGATTAAGCCAGCTGGCTTTCCTCCAGATCTCTTTTTGCATCAGGTATTTAGACAGCAGAGAATGCATTTCTCTGGGCTCAGTAAAGAGATGTAGAACAAATATTCTTATTCACAAAGATGACAGTGTATGCAAGTATCTCAGTGGTTTTCAAATACATTGTGTTATTCCTCTGGTTCAATACAACTTATAAGCCTTCACAACTGAGAGCCCTCAAGGAGGAAATGAAATTACTCTATATAAACATCTGGAAATTCTTTCAAAGGTTTCAAAATGCTTCACAAGATTCAGAAATTTGCTTCTTTGTAGCTCTGCAGGAGCACTACTTGTTCATAGATTCCTAATGATAGCACATGGCAAAAATCCATGAATAATTTTGAGAAATAAATTATTCACGAATTTTACCCTTTATGCTTGTGAAGTTTTTTGAATTTGTTTGCTGTCTGGAAATGTCTTCTGGTAAATCCTCTTGCTCTGTAAGTCATCCACAAGCAATTCATTGTAAATATTCCTAGACTACGATTCATGACCCACTGAACCCTGATCCTGCAAACACTTAGCCACATTCTTCTTGTGATTAGTACCATTAAAATCAAAGGAACCTTTACATGTGGTTGTAAAGTTAAGCTTAGGCATGAGTGTTTGTAGGATGAAGGCTTAGGTTGGTTCCATAACCCTTGATATTCTATGTTCTATGTAGTCTCTTAGTGCTAAATGAGATGCAGGCACTCAGAACCAGTGGAAAGTCAGAGTTTTTCAATCCCAGGATAGTACTCCGGTTCGCTAGCTGAGTAGTTACAGAATCCATCCTGGATTTTTTGAGTAAATAATTCAGATTTACTGGTAGTGATCCAACTTAGCTTTGGAATACAGTTAAATGTAAAGGGTTTTGAATAAAATTCATTTAAGAATCAGAGTGAATATTCATTGACCTTTTTTGTGACTTACTCATCACTACAGGCCCCTCTGTGTTGTGAACTTTATAATGAGGAAAACTGCTAATTAACAAGAGAGTTCCTATGTTTTGTAGCCATCCACAGTTGTAACAGAAAAAGTTTACTAGAGCTAGGCAGATTTGTTCACAGAAAATAAACCCAAAGTTTGAAAAATTTAGCTAGGTCTCTGAAGAGAACAGCAGAATCTGGCGTATCTATTGACTGGCATACTCAAATACGTAGTTAGCTGTATTGTATCTACTGTATATCTGGTGGTGAAAAGAGTATACTGCATTTTGTCTTGAACACATTGATTACATTTGCCATTCATTTCCACATTCTTACTTGCCATTATTTCTATGTGTCCCCCACTTTGAGTATTTTAAACAGGAAGACATCATGAAAAGCTGCATTAGTTGTGTATCTATGTGTGTAGGTGTGCATCTAAATAATCACCAGTGACTAAAAAAAGTTGCTCCTTCCTGTAGGCTAGAGATTTTTAGCCCCTTAATTTCAGTTCAGAGAAGTAATATTTAAATGGTCATGAAACAAGATCTCTGAACCACTGGAAAGAAGAAGATTCCTCATTTTCCATTAAGATAAGAAGCACAAATTTCCACCCCTGGAAATTTTTCAGTGTATCTGGTACTTCATCCATTAGGCTTTGAATGTAGAAAGTCAGTTATAAGTCATTTAGAGAAGTATTTTACTAGTTAGTATGTTTATGTTCCTCTGAGATCTGTATAGCTGAATTCACAGTGTCAAAGAAAGAGCTGGTAGGATGCAAACAATATTTCTAGTAAAATGTTTTAAAACTTTTTAAAGTATTTATACAAGAGAGTTTTGGATTCTTTTTTTCCCCAAAAAATGTGCTTGTGAAGGGTTTTTGAAGGTGTATTAGCGTTGAGTTTCTATGGGTGTTTGTTTAGAGTGATGTGCTCTTGTAATTTCACCATACGGGAATAATGTGTTTCTGATTTATTCAGATTAAAAGCTTTTATATGATAGTTTACATAGACCTAAATTTACCTATGTTTATACGAACATACACAAGTGTGCACATAGAGACTTTCTTATGCCTTTCAGCTCACCCACCTCTGAAAGGGTCTTAAACAGGTTCTACTTAACAAATATATTGAAGCCAGCTCAATAAAGTTTTCTCGTGAATTGAATTGAACTGAACATATTCTGTGAGGTCCTTCTGTTTCTGCTGTTTGTAACGAACTGCTGTGATATACTTCAGAGAAACAAATTACAATTTTCCTTAGCCTCACTCAAGTTGACTGTACTATTCAAATTTAAGAAAACCATGATTTTGCTATCAGAATTTATTTTTTTTAAATGTTGTTTTATTAAGAATAAAACCCCTACATATTATGTCAATACTTGTTCTAACATTAGTTTATATAATCCAGATGATTATAGAGAAAACTGTTTCAAAGTAGCTTTGTAATTGACTTAGTAAATAATAGTTTATTGGTATGCTTGACAGTTACTTGCTGTAAATAAGATTTTTATTTTATTTAATCTGTAAATTATCAAATTATTCAAATTATAATTCTAATTAATTGCATTGAATTAAAAATAATCTCATTGTAACCAGTTCTGCTAGGATTTAAAGGGGTACAAATTACACTGATAACCAGGATGGTATATTTACTGATCCCTACAAAGAGCACAGTATAAAGTAGAAAACTCTGTTTTTTCCGTTAATATTTTTATTGCTTTTGATTTTACAGAAGGGAAGAAACAAATGCGGTTCAATAACAAGGGTTGTTAGAAGGTTTCAAGAAGTGTCAGTGTTACAATCCAGGTATATCTCTCAAAAATACTGTTTCCTGAAGAGTGATACTGGGACCTGGAATGTAGATGTCATGTCTTCTGCTCTCCAAACATGTGAGCAAAGGCTTGTTCCTCTGCTTCTGCTCTTCTGCTGTGGTTTGAGACAGCTTAGACACTGGACTCTGTGGGAGTCCAGGACTGCAGGAGATGAGGCTCCGGTGACACCAACTGTGTGCACGCCTGTGCTGAGACGAGTTAGGACAATCAACTCCTTCCACATGTGGCAGAGGCCAACTTGCTCAGGCATGAGTCTTGGGCTGGGGGCAAGATGTGATGAATGAGTTCTTTGTACCTTTTCCTGTCAGTGAGACCTAGCAGGGGTTTTGAACTATTCCCGTACTAGAAATGGGATGAACTGTTCTGGCCAGCCCACCATTCCTGTAGGCACATGTGTCTGCTTGCATTGTTTGTCTAGAGGTTGTTGTGTGACACAAGCCTCCAGCGGAGAAGAGATACTCTATGCTGTGTCAGTGAGCAAAACAGCCACAGGCAATGTTGGGTTCACTGCACATATGATGTGACTCCTTGAGCGCATCCACGCTCTTCATTTATCAGTGATTTCCATATACCTTAAACCTGCTGAGTGCTAGGTTACCGTGTGTAGTACTAGAAATGGCAACATTTTCCACCCTTTTGTATCTGCTCTGTGTACTTATCTTGTAGATTTCTCATGCAGATCTATTAACAAATTGGAGTCTACTTAAGCTTGAGAGAAAATTGAACTTTCCAACCTTTACAGCTGTGTGTCAACATCTTTTCTCTTAGAAAAACAGAAAGACTGCATTTGAAAAGATATGATTGATGCATTTTATGCTGTATAGACATATCAAAAGACTATTTTCTGTACGCAATATAAGGATTTTCCCCCCGGCAAACCAGGACACATAGTTAATTAAGAACTTTTGGTAAATATTTCTCTTCCTCCTTAATTGTTTAGTGGTGTCCAAGTTTTCATATCTACTTGTGCAAAGCATACTTCAGTGTAATTACACCAGCTGGTCTGTAGAGGTTGAGATTATCTAAACTACATAAACAGCACCTACAGAGTTCAGGCTCTAGTTGTCATTGGCATTGCCATATTGACTTGAACCAAAGTTATGGATAAAAATAATTAATATTAGATACACAATCCCGATGTCAGATTTTAAAAGGAAGTATGTTTCTCTGACTGAATTTAGTCTGGTTCCTACTGAATCAAAGGTAGCAAGTCTCTCTTAAGGAAAAAAAAAAAAAACAAAAAAACTTTGTTTCCTGAACTACTTTAATTTTTACTATTTTTTCATGAAACTCCAGTGCTTATCTATTTCAAGCTGAGCTAAATTTATTTTTCTGCAAACGCTAAAAACCCAATCTATTATGAACTGTTTGAAATCTTGTTGTCTGTTTAGATTGTCCACTTCCTTTGACACAATGCTGATTTCATTCTTTATCTGCTGTGTTTCTTTTTCCCTTGTTCTTGCTTCTTGATTTAAAAAATCAAGGCAAATAGAGCTGCAACATCTGTGTCTCATGTTTACAAGCCCATTTCATTAATTGTATGAGCAGTGCGGGATTTATATATAATATTTTGTTCACTAAATGTGTTTGTCAATAGACAAAATGTAATACAATAGGAATTACAAAAAATCCCTAATTTGATGGTCCTGTAAAAACCTGATTTCTTAGGACAGGTATTTTGACCCCTGTATTAACAGGGTGCACAATTCTCTTGGAGCCAAGCTTATAGTTCAAGGCATGCATCACACAGCCTTATTGCAAAACTGACAGCTGAATCAAGGAAAAAGATTAGTGTGCAGTGCAGTGGCTGGACCTGTAAAGTCCAGGAATTAGGCTTTAATTTACAGCTCCCTGTATGGATTGGTAAAAAAGAAGACACACCTCTGTTTTGCTGGCATTTCCAATGTTTTGAAAAACAGACCTCACTGTTCGTCATGAGTTGGTTTTGATTTTGAAGTTCATTAGTTTCCCTGACACAGGCAGGTGGCTTCATGAACCTAGGATTATTTGGTGAAGCAGGACTCTTCTGGGAGAGTAAAAACTGTATGGTTTATTCTACAGTGAAACCTTGTTTTGTCAAATTCCTCAGCTGCTTGTGCTTTAAACTTGGAGCCCCAGCTAAGCATTTGGGTGAATGCTTTGTTGTTGCTAGCTCTCGTTCATATCTGGCTGTGGGGTATCTTGTGGGCAGGCTTCACTTGATAGTCGCTTCATGTGGAAGGCTGAGGGGGAAGGAGGAATGTGGACAGACACACTGCTCTGATTCTTTACAGTCCACCCAAGGAAAGTCTGCCTGGGAAGCAGGTCAAAAACCTCTGGATTATGTGAGAAGCAAGGCATGCATTTCTTATCATAAAACTATTACCTGAATGAGACTATTAAACCTCCTCTCCTTGTTCCAGATCAAACCTGGTCTTCTGGAGAGAGGATGAAAAATACACCACATTACATCTGTATCTTACTCTAACTGTAATGTTATGCTATTTTATTAATTCAACAAGATATGTCTGATATGCAGAAAGCGGGCTTATTGTGGGGTACAGTGAATGTCTTGATGCTGTTTTACATCCTGCTGCATTGAATTTCAGAAGTTGTTCAACTGTACTGAAAAAGAATGGTACCTTGTATGTCTTAAATGTCAGATGACACTCATAAATGGGCCTGTTTTCAGTCCTAGAACTGAGGAATACATTTATTTTTTAAAGTATGTATTTACAAGTGTTTTTTATATTAAAGTAAGAGTTCATATCTGCATAGGCTCAAGTCAAGTATCCTCTCAGAGATCTGTTGTCTCTCATTTGTTTAGCTTCAGCACTTTCCCTTAGTAACACTTGTAATTAAGTAGGAATTAATTGGGTTAATTTTCTTGTAACCAAGCCAAAATTTGAACTACTTTCTTCAACAGCAAAAGATTCATCCCCCGATCCCTCTACCCTCAGTTGCTTGCTTTGTGATTCATCTCTGTTTATAGATAAAGCAGAATGCTGTAACTGATAAAGTGAGGACATTCTATACTCATTATATTTTCAGTAGAGACTATAGATAAATGCTTGTCACAAAAGACGAGCAATTTATTCTTAGAACGTGCTTTGATAGCTAGGCAGTTATATTATTTTTCAGTGTTTCCTGGTAACCATTTCAAAACACATCAGTGGCATTAATGGAATACTCAAATACTTGAGAGATGAGAAGTGATCCTTTTCATGTAGAAAAAAACCCCACAGGAAACAGAAAAACTAAAGGTCACTAAAAAATTCTTGTAAAACTTGCATTTGGAACTCCCATCCTCTCCCCTTGTCATGATAGATGTTTCTGTCTTTATACATAAATTAAATTCGTAGATCATATTGATACTACTCCAGTAGATCATAGACATTGTAGCAACTCAAGATACACTTAATATCACAGGCAATCCTAGGTGCTTTACTAAGCCATGTCATTAAGCGTAAACTTTAGTGATGTTTTTGAAGGCTCTGTGTGAGAACCCAGAGTTCCCTTTGCATTTAAAATGTGGACAATTGAATGAAACCCTTTTCATGAAATGAAAAAAGGCAACT
>WEIS01006622.1:0-14027 GCA_013389965.1 Todus mexicanus | reverse complement strand
ACCACTTGCAGGAGCAGGAGCAGGCAGGCTGCATTCAGCACAAGCCCTCTGCTCCCACTGCACAGCTTCTGACGCAAACAAGCAAGGTCCTCCCCAGGTCAAGCTCCCTTGCCCCAAGATCTGCAGGGCTGAAGAGAAGCCTCCCACCACGGCTGTTTCCCGTGCCGCCGTTCTCAGCACACCAACACGGTGCCCACGAATCTGCTCGCACGGAAACGGAGGCAAACTCGAAGATCTTTCAGCAGCTTATTGTAAGGTCGGGTCACCTCCCTGTCGCCGGCACAAAGACGCGGCGCCCGCGGTTTGCAGCAATATTGGTGACCTTCAGTGGAGCACACGATTGGTTCCAGCCGCGAGTGCTCTGAGTCATTTCAGCCCGGGCCCTGCGTGAGTCCCTTAATTGGAATGTGGCGGTGGGTTAAAACAGCATTAGAATGAGAGAAGTCAACCCACGTTAATTAGTTCATGGCAGTAATTAGCGTTATCTGGAATAACCACGGGGGCTGATTATTTCGAAAAGCGAGATGCAGCGAGGGAAGATCTGGGAGGCAAACTATTCTGGGCCGCGGGAGTCCCCGCCGCACTCGTCTCTGCCCACGGAGCTACAAGGGAAGGGTCCTTGGATTGTCATGGCCCCACGTGTAAAAGCAATCGAGAAAGAATACGTATCTCTGCAGAGAGCAGAGCAGAACCTCACCCTGCACAGCACCCTGAACGGGCAGATCCTCTCCTGTCACCCAAATGCAGCAGCAATCCCGAATTCATCTGCACAGAAATGTGCCCCTGTCCTGCCAGTACCCAGGTATCGATGGCATCACCCTGGTAGTGCTGGTGAGACAGGGAGAAGGAGGCAGCTGCTGGCTTTCAGCTGGAGCAAGAGTTTGGAGGGTGTCCCGCTGCCCAGCCAGCCTCCTGAACCAGCTGAACCAAAAAGAAACGAAGAGTGAGCGACACCTTTGAGAAACAATCTGCTCTTCCCCACCCAACCAACAACGGAGAAGAAATGAAGAAATCACGATGACAGAAGCTGGTGGTCTGGCTTTGAGCAGATCACTTGGTACCAACCCCACTTGCCCGGGAAGGTCGGTGACGCTGCTCTTCCCGAGCAACATCCTACCGGCTTTAAGCCGGCAAACGCCCTGCAACAGTCTGCAAAGCCACAGCAAACAAAGACCAATAATGCACCGACGAACAGCAGAAAGCTCCTCAATGGGGAAGAGAAATAGAATAAATTTTACTACCTTATTAAAAAAAAAAAAAAAAAACATGTTCCTCGCTTGTCTGGGAGCTGCCGCAGAAACAATAAGAGACAATAACAAGCCACGCACCGATGGTGCCCGGAGGCTCCCATTTCACACTTATTAAAAGAGAGCCAGCAACAACAGATCAGAGACCAGAAAGCCATCGGAGAAAGAAAAGAGGGGTGGGGAGCAAGGAGAGGAAGGGGAGTCATCTCATTGCACATCCCCAGCCCGTGGCCCCGTGGCCCCAGTGCTCCCGGCGAGCTCCCGGGGAGCTCTGGGCATCAGCCGCTCGCTCGGCTTCGCTGCTTCTGCACGTCTGCACAGAGCCCGGCACCTCTGGGGACGGCGACAAAGGTTGCACAGCAACAACGCAGAGAGTCCCCGGCTTTGCTGAGGCAGATAAACGGATTTATGTTAAAAACATGAAATGGGATCGGATAGGAGAGAGCTCCCTTGGAAAGCACCTCGTCAGCAGAGCGCGCCCATTTGCATGGGGAAAACAGGCCGGTATTTTGCTAGTTGAAGCAAGACATCAAGTGCTCGATGCTCCCCAAGGAGCCTCCACTGGTTATGAATCCTCATGCCAGTGGTGCACGGTTGTAGCCCAGTAAGAGCTGCTGAGTGGGCAAGCTGGTCCCCACCCTCCCTCAGCAGCCCTCGGCTCCACCTCTTGAGACCTCACCAGCTCAAGTGCAAGCATAAATATCCCACGCAATAAAAAAAGGCCCTTCCAGCGCTGAGGTGGGCACGGTCATATTTATGATGAATTGCATCCAATATCCAGCAAATCTCCTTTATTTCTATTCCCGTGGTGCTCCGTGCCCCAGCACAGCCCAGTCCAGCTGCTCAGGGTTGCAACTGGGTCCCACCAGCAGCATCTGAACCACTTTGACCAGACCCCGTGTCCCCATCAATCGGGAATAAACCTGGGATTGCTGCTACGACTCCAGCTGCCAGCGAGTAACGCCAACGCCACGGCAACAAAGCCCCGCGTAATGAAGATGGAAAGGCGAATTTATTTCCATTTGAAAGTTTAAGGGTCTCCGAGTGTTCCAGGGACATCTCGGTTGGCATTCTAATTTGGAGATTGCTAACGAGGGAGCAGCAGGGAAGGGCAGGGCAGACAGAGAGGCACCTCCACAGCAATCCTTCTCGGGCTCGCTGGGTCCGCGCTGTCTCTACCTCATTGCAAAATGCATTTCTTCCTTCTTCCCCCTCTAGAATTCAACTGCCTGAACTTCCATGAACCTAAACCACAGCGTGCGCAACCAGAGGCCACGACCGGAACCACCCTCTGAACCTTAAAGTGCTGCCAAATGGAGCGGCAGGAGAAGACGACCCACGCTGGAGAAGGCAAATGGAAAAGGTGAGCATGTGGGAAACGTCGCACGAGCAGCTCTTGGGGTCTATGAATCCAAGCCAAGCCCTCATCCGACCAGCCAGATTCCAGTACATCACCACCAGCAGCAGAAGCTCCAGAGCCGAGCTCTGCATTGGCTCAGGATTGTCTCCCCCACCAAGCAGCGGGGTGGGTAGATGGGACTTGCTCCTTGACAGTGGCCGGAGCTCCTGTGGAAATCCACCAGCGCTGGCTTGCTCACCAGCAACCCCGAGTCACTGGTTCAGCCTAGAAGCCAAAAGATCACTCCAGCAACTGCTTAACCCAAGCGCACCCTCACAAAACACCATTTCCCAAGGAAGAACAGCCCCTGAGGGCCTGACTCTGCAACATGCCCAGCCCCACACCCTCCCTGCTGCCCGCCCTACGATCGCCACCGGTTCTCGGAGCCGAAGCAGCAGCATCAGGCACGGGGGGAGACCCGGGGGCTCCTCGCTTCCCACACCGAGCATCTTCCATCTGGCTCCCGCAGCCTCCCCCGGCCCAGCACGCAGCCCGTAGCTATGGCAGCGCTGCCGCGGGAATTGGGGAGGAAAGGTTCAGCCAGAGACTACGAAATTTCAGCGTTTTCGCAGCAGATCTGCTCCGGCAGCGCCTGGCGAGGGGATCACCTCAGGCTGAGAGCCCTTCCTGGTCTTGCCAGAGCAGTTGCCAGTGCCACGACACCAGAGCCAGCCTCTAATGACTGCAAACGGGGCGGCTTAAGTGAATATTACGGAAGGGCTGGTATCGCTTTATCTGTAACTAATGTAATATTATTGCGAGTACATTTTATTCGCTGCTAATTATCAGGCACTCCGAGAAATCATCATTCTTGAAAATTGCAAACAACGGCTTTAATCACCGGCCTCTGCTGATGGGGCTGCGAGGGTTGGGGGGGGGGGAATAAATCAGCTCCTTTCTGTGTCACCAGGAGTGCGGGGACAGCCGAGGGTTTCCCGGGGGCTCCCCTGGGAGCTGCCGTGGCTGAGGGGAGACCCTTGGCAGCACCAAAATCCCCAAAACCTACAGCTCACTCATAACCCGACAATGCCGAGCATGCCTAGAAGCACCACAGCTGATAACCCTAGGGAGGGAGCAAGGCAAATCAATCCAAATTCACCCCGAAATCTCAAATAAACCCAATCCGCCCTCCAAGAGGGAGGAGAGTAAAGCATCCCGCTCTGTGGGACACCGGCCATGCAGCTTTTTGGCCCGAGCTCCGCTCTGATTAAAACCAAACACAGGGATTTTTTCCTCTTTGGCACGAGTTGGGGCTTTGCCCTTTCCAGGAGGGAGGACAAACAAAGCAGGAATGTCGCTGGCGCGGGCTCCGGGAAGGCATCGCCGGTGGCACGGGGCTGGGGCAGCGCTGCCCGGAGGAAGGACTCAAACGCACAATTCCCAGGCTCCTTGGGAAACCCGGGAGGTTTGTTACAAAACGCAGCGTTTTGCAAGGGCGACGGTTCCAGGCGGCAGAAAGGAGGGCACTGCTTTTGTAACCTCGGCCGCTGCGAAAGAAAAAAAAAACCCAAGAAACGCGGGAATGTTTGTGCTGCTTTTGCCACGACCCTGCAGAAAAAGCAAACAACTTGTTAAACCAACAGAACCCACCTCGGCAGCAGCAGGAGGCAGGTTTCGTGTCACCAGCCTCCTCGAAACACAAGCAGCGAGTTTCTTTTTCACAGGCCTGGTTGCTCCAGGCAGAGTTTTGGAGCACAGCAGCGCTACCCACCAAAACCAGTTCGGATGTACATCCACCTCCAGTTGTTTGCTGGGAGGACACTGGCCTGTTACAGCCACAGCCAGCTCCCACGGGATATTGTTTTTCCCCCCTAAGAGATATTTTCCTAAGGAATATTCTTTTCCTAAGGGCTATTTTGCTGCCCCTCACCTCACCACCACCGCCGCCCGCGGCTCGCTCGGCAGGACGCGGCAGAGAGGTTTGCGGCACCACGTCAGCGTCCACGATATGAGGTTTTAATTGTTCACAATAAACCTTTAAGCCTCAGATGGGATTAGCAAGAGCTTTTTCTCCACACGCTTATTAAAGCCTAATGGAGACCAGCTTCGCCGCTTTCTCCTCTCTCCCTGCCCCCTTCCCACCTTGGATATTTGTAGCGTGGCAACATGTATTTTACAGCCCGTTATTATGCGAGGCTTTTCTTTTTTTTCTTTTTGTGCAAGGGTAAGAGAAAAAGCAAACAAAACTTCAATTAACAGCTCATTTTTACAAGATACGCTCCTCGGTAACGATTTGGTGTCGGCACAGAATGAATTAACGGGGAAGGGGCGAACAAAGCGGGGTGGGATATCAGGAGCCCCGGGCTGGGGGGATGCTCCGAGGGCTCCTGGCGGGGCTCAGCCATCGATCCATCCCCCCCTCAATGGAAGAGCCGCGCCGTGCCAGAGCTGCCTAATGACGTTAGGGTAAAACACAACTTCCTTTCCACCCGTAATTAGCGGCGTGGACGTGCGCAAGGCGGCTGGAGGAGCGGAGCTGCTGGGGCGCATCTCTTCCCCCCGCAACTCCCCCACTCCAGCTCGTTTCCCAAGGACATGATTTCTGCTCTTCCCTCTCCTCTCCGCATCTTGCGCATCCCGTAATTACCAAAATAGCACCAAAGCCCAAGAGAGACGCCGACTCCTCTGCTCGTCTGCAGGAGCCGCGCCGGAGCCCAGGGAGGTTCGAACGCTGTCCCGAAGCTCAGCGCAATAAATCCGCGGGAGAGGCCCTTCGTTCTCCTCAGCTAATGCAATTAATTTGTTAATTCGTTACTGAAGGGAGGCGTAATAAGGGACAAGGCACTTCCTCATTACCACCAACTTCCCTTCTTTGGGAAGCTCGGGACGGTCCCACGAGGCGCTGCTGAATTTCCAGCTGCAATGGGCTGGTTCCCCTCCAACCAGCCCCACAGGCAGGACTCCTCCTCAGCTTTCGTGGGTAACTCCTGTGGGTGCTGAACTAAAACAACCTAAAACCCAGAAACCAAGCTCTGAAATCAGCCCTCATAGCATTTACTTGTATGTATATTAGGTGTCTCACCTATAAAGTCTTGATGGGCCTTTAAAAACAGGTATGAGATGTAAACCAAAAAGCAAGATGTTTTCCCAAGCCAGCGAAGAGCCCGAGACTCGAAGAGGAGCCTCACCCAGCCAGTTCTGCAGCCTTCGTTAGCTCTGCAGCCTGGGGACAACAGGTTAAAGTCACAGCAGCATAGAATATCAGCTTGGAAGGGACCTCAAGGATCATCTAGTTCAACCTTTAAAGCGGCATCACCACAGCTTGGCTTCAAAGCAGACATCGTGTCATGGAATCCCAGCCTGGTTTGGGTGGGAAGGGACCTGCAGGGAGCAGGGCCATCTGCAACTAGAGCAGGTTGCTCAGAGCCCCCAACAACCTCCCCTGCAATGGGGACAGGGATGGGGCAGCCACCACCTCTCGGGGCAACCTGGGCCAGGCTCTCCCCACCCTCAGCACCAACAACTTCTCCCTTCTCTCCACTCTCAATCTCCCTCTTTCAGTTCTAACCCATCCCCCTTGTCCTGTCCCCACAGGCCCTGCTCCAAAGTCTGTCCCCATCTTTCTGCCAGGCCCCTTGAAGCCCTGCAAGGCCCCCAGAAGGTCTGCGCGGAGCCTTCTC
This sequence comes from Todus mexicanus, assembly GCA_013389965.1. NCBI lineage: Eukaryota > Metazoa > Chordata > Aves > Coraciiformes > Todidae > Todus > Todus mexicanus. The sequence goes on along the minus strand of WEIS01006622.1, from coordinate 7,761 downwards.
TTCTCCAGGCTGAACCCCCCCAGCTCTCCCAGCCTGGCCTCCCAGCAGAGGGGTTCCAGCCCTCCCAGCATTGCTGGGGCCTCCTCTGGCCCCGCTCCACCAGGTCCCTGTCTCTGCTGGGCTGAGGCCTCCAGAGCTGGGACCCTTCCCCTGGAGCCTGTGCACAAGCCGCGCTCTGCCACAGCTAGAGATCTGTGCATAGACTTATTTTCTGGGATCTAGAGGAAAGCAGCCTTCCTCTCCTTGCCATCCTCCACCCAACCCAGCGCAGCCTCGCCCGCCGCTGCTGGCAGCTTAATGGCAGGTTTGCTTTTCACTGGGGAGGCACTAATTCGGGGTTACGCCACGAGCAAATTCAAAGACACGTCTGCAGATCAAAGAACAACCGAGGAACCGTCTACGGCTCCCTGCAGATAAACGGGGCCTCGTTCAGGTGCTCAGGGTAAGAGCAGGGATGCAATGGGAGCGAGTCTTGGTGATGCCATCTCAAGGCATCTTCACCATGAACCACCACCGTGAGCACTTGGAAGGGAGGCAGAGGATGCCCTGCGCCTTCCCCAAGCCCTCCTGGATGCAGAGCATCACTGCAGCAAAGAGGGGGACTGGGCGTCTCTTAACGTAATAATAAAAGAGCTGAAATTTAACCAGCCAAAAGGCGAAATGCTGTCCAGGATCCAGCAGGACCCCCCGACAGTGATGCAGCCCCACCAGCAGCACCAGCCAGGCTCTGCTGGCAGGTGCTGGGGAGATCTGGTATTCCAGCCTGCTCCTCCTTCTGGAAAATCCATCCTCTTTGATGATTCCAAGCCAGGCCCCAAGCAGTGATTGAAATTCAATCAGCGCAGGCCGAGCCAGACGAAAGAAAAGCCCCGTGTTCCATTACCAGCCTTATCAGCCGGTAATACCCACACGAGGTAACCGGCGGGGAAAGAGATGCTTTATCACAGGCGCCGGTACCCAGCGGGGAAGGAATGGTGGAGAAACAGGTATCCAGTGCAGGAGCTCATCGAACGAAGAATTAAGCCGGGTTTACTCAGTCCCTGCTTTTCTACAGCAGAGTTTTTGCATCTCCTGGCTCCCTGTGCAACCCTGATGGGGTGGGAGAGGAATAGAACCCTGGCTTGGATTCCAAGCATCCCTTCGGCTCCAGCTTTGAGGCTTCAGATGGAATTTCTTTTTTTTTTTTTTTTAAATGCTTAATGCATAATAAAGAGAGAATTATAATTAAGAGCAGCTGACAAATTGCACTCAAAGTAAATAACTCTTTACCTCCATTAATAAAACAAGATGCTTTTCTGAAAATTAGTGTAATTACAACTTCAGGCTTGCTTCTTTTTTTTTTTCCCCCCCCCAATAATTTCACAACTGGATTCCTACCACTACAACCTCTGCCCAAGAGCAGGGAAGGGGTGAGAGGCCGGCAGCTTTCCCAGGTCATATGGACAAACAGATCTTAAAGAAACCTTCAGGGGTTTCTGGGTGCCAGCTGTGAGAAGTGGGAGTCTAAGAAGAGATTTCCAGAGGATCCCATGGGTGGGCTGTGTGCTCTGCATCAGCATCACGTCCAAAATCCTGCCCTTGACACCTGGGATGGGACATGGGGGAGCTGGTCCCACACGGATCCACAGCCTCCCACAGCTGGCCCTGGGGAAGGTGTGGCTTTATTGGAGATGTTCACAGAACTCAGAATCACGGAACTATTTTAGTTGGAAAAAGACCTTCAAGATCACCAAGCCCTATGAGGAGAGACTGAGGGAGCTGGGGTTGTTCAGCCTGGAGAAGAGGAGGCTCAGGGGAGACCTCATTGCCCTCTACAACTACCTTAAGGGATGTTGTAGCCAGGTGGGGGCTGGTCTCTTCTCTCAGGCTACCAATGACAGGATAAGAGGACACAGTCTTAAGCTGCATCAGGGAAGGTCTAGGCTAGATATTAGGAAGAACTTCTTTACAGAGAGAGTGATTCCCCATTGGAATAGGCTGCCCAGGGAGGTGGTGGAGTCACCGTCATTAGAGGTGTTCAAGAAGAGGTTGGATGATGTACTCAGGGACAAGATTTAGATTTAGATTATGAGATAATATTGGGTAATAGATTGGTGATAGTCTAGGTAATAGGTTACAGGTTGGACTTGATGATCTCTATGGTCTTTTCCAACCTTGTTAATTCTGTGATTCTGTCCAACCATTAACCCAGCACTGCCAAGCTCACCACTAAACCCTGTCCCTCAGCACCACATCTACACATCCTTTAAATATCTCCAGGGACAGCGACTTCACCATCTTCCAGACCTCGCCAACCCTTCCAGTGAAGGCCTTTGCCCAGGTACTCCGATTTATTTAGAGCTGCAAGGGGAAGGACCTTCCCCAATAGAAGACTTTGCTACATTCCCTGATGAGTCTCCTAAAAAAAAAATACTTCCCTTCCTCAGTCATCAGAGCCGGATCCTTCCTTCCTTCCAGAGCCAGTGGAAAAGGGCCAGAACGCCTCAAAACAAAACAAACACAAGGGCCGCTATTTATTTTCCCCTGAGCAAAGGAAGCCAGAGCAAAGCAGGAATGCACGAGTCAAGCTGCGGCTCACGCAAGCTCATGTCAACCGAGTCCCTCCGGTCCTTCCTCTCCCCCGCTGCGAGGCAAAGGCTCGTCCTCGCTTTGCGGGGCTCAGGGCCAAACCCACCTCCCCAGAACCCCTTTATTTGATCGTTTTCTCAAGATTAGGCTGCCCAAGATGCGCAGCTGCCGGGCTGAGCACGGCGAGGTGCCACCCACGCCACCGCGCCGGGGTCCCCAAGGCCGCTCTGGACGGTGCCGCAGTCCCACGCTCCAAAATTTAATAAGCCAGGCAAAATACACCCGCCCCACACACAGACACGTCCCTTGGCTAATGCTTGAATCGAAAAAGCCTCTACCTACCGCGGCAACGAGGATGTGCAGCTAATTAACTTTCTAGGAGTCACAGATGAACAGGAAAAAGCACATTAAGAATGGGAACTTGCGATGGGCACGTCTCGGAGGAATCGGCAAATTGCATAAGAGGAACCTTTATTCCGCTTATAAATTAACACCAGCGACAAGACCCAGCACATTTTTACTGCCTCGTGAAATAATTAACCCGTCAAATCCAGCTCCACCTGAACCGGGAGGTGAGCGCAGGGTGAAAAGCTTCCCATCTTCGCCAGGTGGAAGCACATAAAATGCTGGTGCTGAGTCGATCACCAGCATTTTCCAACGAATGCCCTGCCTCATTACTCCAGGTACACATTAGGAACCCCCCCCCCCCCCACAAAAAAAAAGATGCTCCCCATGGTCTAATCCAGCCATGGTCCAGCCCCAAGAAAGAAATTGCAATTTTAAAGTATGTGCAACTGTGCCCGGAGCGGGCGTGAGGGTCTCTCCTCCCACTCCTGCAGCTTCACCATCCACGCACCATTCTCAGCTTTCCCCCCCCCCCCCCACCCTCCTGCCTCCCCCCATTGTGAAAGTGGGAGAACACNCTCCCCCCCCCCCCCCCGATACGTGACTCGCACGGATTTGGAAAGGGGAACACACATCCTTGAGGCACGTCCGGAGCCAAACGAGGCATTGCCATGAGTAAACGGGAGAGTATCCCTCGGATATCTGTTTATTGAGTTCTAAAACCCTTCCCAAGAGCGTTGGCCAAAAATAGCCTAAAAATTCACTGTGCAAAACGCTCAGTCCCAGCCTCTATTCCGAAATAAGCTCACAAGCCTCGATTTGCAAAACCCGGGAAGGGTAGGAGCACAAGGCAGTGACGTTTGGAGAGGGTTAACGGGCTCCAGCCTCCTACTCCAAATATCCCCACGCGAGCATCCAGCCCACGTGAAGATCCTCTGCCTGCTCGGGAAAACCATCGTGCAGCCGCAAACCACAGCCCAAAACATTTCAAAACAGGTTCGAAACACAAGCCCTGGACCCCGGGGAAGGGGTTTTCAGCCACGCTGGTACCCGCGGAGCACGAGTCAACCCAGGCGAGAGGCTTTTAAAAGGCACTTTAGTGACTATTTGTTTGAAATGTAAGGAATGGCCCAACCGTCACAGGCGGCTTTATTGATTTACTCAGTGCTCGGAGGAAAAAAAACAAACCAACAAACCCTGTATCTAGCTGACGGGAACAAAACAAAACAAAACAAAACAAAAAAAGAATTAAAAAAAAAAGAAAAAAAACCAATTGAGATGGTATTTGCAGGACAGAATTACAGCTCTGGTTCCCTGTCCTCCTGTCCCCGATCATCTTTTACACGAGCAGTATTGGCAGGCTCCTGGTTATAGCTGAGTAATGACCCATCAGCTCGCTCCCCGGATTATAGATTAACTCCTGGCTCTCCTGTAACATCTGCCCTCCTCTCCCTCCCTCGTGAACATCAATCGGCTCTCCTGGGGAAGACCCCGGCGCTGCCCCAGACCCTCGCACATCGCAGAGCCCACTGGGGTCCCAGACTGAGCTCAGCTCCGCCTGCAGACCTGCACCCACCACCACGGCAGCGACGGTGAAGCTGCTTTCTGCACATGGAAACAGAGATTTCCCAGCAAAACGAGGCCTCGAGGTAGAGATGAAGCTGATTAAGCCTCATTATCCTATTTAGCGTAACGATCGAGGGGCCTGACGACGTCACCCAGATGGTGAGCGGAAAGAACAGAGCGGTTAATAGAAGCGTGCACGCACGAGGGCAGGCAGGGCCGAGCTGAGGGGCAGCTCACGAGGGTTTCAGGATCCCCCACTACGGCCAGTCTGCCTTCTCCTCTTCCCTGCCTGTGCCGCCTTCCCAGCCCCACCAGCACAACGGCTGGGAATTTCCATTTGTACGTGATGATAGAATCACGAGAATCCCAGGTTGGAAGGGACCTCAAGGATCATCTAGTCCGACCTTTCAAGGTAAAAAATAAATCTGGATCTGGAAGAGGCAGGAGCAAAGGAACTCCTGGAAGCTTCACCACGGGTCACTCCGCTGCACCCAGAACCAACATCCCACCCCAAATCCACCCGCGTGAGCACAGGAACAGCCAACAGCACCGCTGGGAGAGGTCTCAGGGATGTGGCAGCTCCAAGACGAAAGCAACACAACACGGATGTGGAAATTCCGGAGTAAAAAGCAGCCAAGGACTCCCTGAAAACCAGGATGCGTCCCCTGGACTCTTGGGGGATCCTTCGAGAGAAATAGAAGGGAGACTGAAGCAAGAAACCCAGCACAAAAACGCAGTGAAACATCCCACTCTGAACACAACCCGGCCACGTCAGCAGAGCTGCAAGGCAGGTTTGAAGGATGAGGATAATAATACTGAATATTTCAGCATTCTTATGCGTTATAGGCCCAAAATAGCTACTCAGCAATCAGGGACCGACTGCGCCGAGCAGTATTATTAGGTAAACTCTCCCTCTATGGCTTCAGGTCTTGGCATCAAAGACTCTCAGCCTCAACACTTCTTTGGAAAGGCAACAATAACTCCGATATCCCCCATCACCAGCCAGAAACGTCCTCAAAAACCAGTTAAAAAACCAAGTTCTTATTTAAAAAGTAGCCAAAACGTTAAGGCAGAGCAAAGGAAGGAGAGAAACCTGTTGAAGCATCAACCGGGGCCAGGGAGGGAAGCACCAGACGGAACCACGTTCATGGTTTAAGATATTCCAGAAACTATAGCAACGTCCTGCTGCAGAACCAGCTCTGCCACCGGACCCGGCGCAGCTGGTACGGACACGCTTTGGCTGAGGAGATGGTGGCCAAAAAAAAAGGGAAAGCCTCTTTTCCACAGCTCCCCAGGTCCGTTTCTGCAGCAGCCCCAGAGCCCTGCTGGGCTTTGCCATCCTCCGGCAGCCGATCCAAGCGCCCCCAGGCCAGCAGCTCCTCCTCCGTAAACTCAGCTCTAAGGATGAGCAAACACGTTAAAGGCTTCACAGGGGGAAAACGGCGAACGATAAAAGATGTAATAGATTAGATCTGTCTTTTTTGGAAGGAATTTAATGACTCCAGCTGTTCGGCACCATTAACCAGTTTGTCTTGGAGGTTTAACCCTCCCAGCGCAGGCGCTGAGCAAACACTCAGGTACCACCGTGAGCTGCTGGGGAGGCTGCAGCAGGACCAGAGCTCACAGTCCCTCCCTGGGGAGTAGGGCTGGGGCAACAGGGAGTCATTAAAAGCTTTTACTACCTGTTGTTATCCAGCAAACCAGTTATGGAGGAGCCAGGCATTGGGAGAGCTCTGTGTGCAAAGAGCAGCCTGCTAAAAACAGATCCCTCACCCTGCCTTCCCAGGGCCAGCGCGTCCCACGGTCTCACCAGCATCCCTACCCCGCCCGACTCAAGTAGAGGGGGAAATAAAACAACTCGGAGGTTTTAATGGATTTAGAAAGACGCAAGACTTGATGGAAGCAGAATGCAAGGGCTTAACCCTTGTCTGAGCAGCACCGAGAGAGAAATCTGGGCTCCAAGCGAAGGGAGGTGCATCTTGAGCCAAATTCCCCCACCAGCCCAGCCCTGAGGATGGCTCAGGACCAACCAACCACTTGCTGATCTTCCATTTCAACACATTCAGCTTTAACCTGTGCTCCTTCCACAGCATCCCTCGTAGCTTCGCCAAGTCCCTGCGTACTCTGTCCTCCTCCTCAAGCATCCCTAAAGTCCCATCCCCTGCCCGCTGCAGGGTCTCTGAGCAGCCCCAGGAGCCATCCCTGCTGCCTCTGGACAGGGAACGCAGGAGCCCCTCGTCCACCACCAGTTCTCCTGACCCTGCTCAGGTGATCTGGAGGAGGAACAAGAAGAGTTTTGAGTTTGCACAAGCTCCAGCAAGGTGGCTCTTGCCCGCTCAGCAGCCAGAGAAGACACCCCAGGGCAGGGACACCCCTTTTTGCAGCAAACAAAACCCCCAGGTAGCAGCAGCCACCACAGGGTGTCAACCTGCTTCGAGCTCCACGTTCCCACGTGTCACTCCCCCCCAGACAAGCGTGCGGTGCCACGTGCTCTCAGATGGTGCAAAGAGCCGTGGCGAGCCACAAGGCGACAGCTCCTCTCCCACCTTCATGGATTTCAAGCACGACACAACTGCATATTTAATGCAGACAGAGTTTCTCCCGACAAGACCGTCCCCATCACGCCCGTGCACACCGGCTGCTCGTCACCACCTCTTTGCAACGCAAGAATTTCACTCCCCCAAGTCTCTTCCCTGTTTCAAACGGCAGCAGAGAGCAACGCTGCCCGGCCAGCAGGAAGAAGCGGCTTTTGTGGTGCAACTGTTTGTCCTCCCTGTTGGGAAACACCAGCTCCGGGCAGCTGATCAAACACACCCCAGCCCCTCGGATCACCACAACAGCCAAAGCGGGCGAGTTAGCAGAGGAAAGAAAAGCAGGTTTGGATGGCAACCAGCTTCGAAGGCTCCAGCTACTCAATGGCAGCTCCTGCCCCCGCTGCAAAGGGTTCAGGAGCCCCAAGAAGAGCCGGCACACGAGGAGGCGGAGAGCACGGAGCACGGTCAAGCTTTCAGCCGTCCAACACCGCTCTCGTTTCATCCATTTGTTCTTTACTCTAACGCATCCATTTGCACTGGAAGCCACGCACCGTAATATCGAGCAATTGCCTTCATAGCTGAGGAGGCATTTGACCGTAGCTGTTACGAGAGGCTCAAAAAGCAAGGGAGAGGGGCAGGGGGATGCTGCAGGCTCACTGGGCGTAGGGGTGAGCAGCTGTACTGCTCCTCGTGCCCCCTAGAACCACAGACAATCCCCCACCCACTAATTAAAAAATAATAATAATAA
>WEIS01006621.1:962-19409 GCA_013389965.1 Todus mexicanus | reverse complement strand
CCCCAGAGCATCTCCTGCAGCACGCCAGGCTCGGGCAGGAACGCCTGCTGGAGGGCACAGGGGTGCTCCTCCCAACACCCAGCGCCGGGAGGCAGCCAGGGTGCTGTGGGTGGGTGAGTGGTCCTGCCTCTGAGAACTCCAGGACCTACATTTCAGTACGGAAACAGCCTCCTGGGGAACACTGCGATGACGAGTTCACAGCCATTTCAGCTGCCAGTGGAAGCGAAGGCACGGAAAGCAGAATGCAGACGTCCTGACAGAACAGATGTAAAGAGAATGGAGAAGAGATGCCATGAAAAGGAAGTCAGGGAGGACTAAAATGAGGGAGAAAGTGGATGGAAGGACTGGCACCATGAGAAGCACGTGGGTTCTGCTGCGTTTCTTCCTTTCCCACCCTCAGCACTTCCCTAAGGGAGCACATTTCACACTGAATGCCCCGTTTCCTCCCTTTCTGACTCAAAAATGCCATTGCTCAGCACGTCCTGCCCATCCTGAGCTAGGCCCAGCCCAGGAACTGTTGGCTCTATGCTACAGACGTCCCTCTGCTGTAGAACAGACAGCAAAGCCGGCTTACGTGCTTGAAGTTCCGGAACGGCACGAACTGGACGATGTCTCGAAGCACGGGCTCGCCCTTGGGAGACCTCAGGATCCCGTCGTCGCCATCCAGCATCTGCATGTCGCTGAAGTCGGCGTTGCCCACCCCGACGATGATGACGGACATGGGGAGGTGGGAGGCGTGGACGATGGCCTCTCTGGTGTCAGCCATGTCTGTGATCACGCCGTCCGTCAGAATCAGCAGGATGAAATATTGCTGGAGGGGTGGACAAGAAGGGACAAATCCTATCAGTAGTTAAGCTTCCAAAGCGGCTCACCCTTCTCCAGTACAAAAGCGTTCCTGGTCACTCACAGAGTGTTTTAAGGAGCAAAGACCCCTTACAGTGACCCACAGGTTATGTGTATTTCCCATCCAAACCTCCTCAGCTACTCATTTCTCCTCCTCTGGAGTTTAGTGCGAGTTCAGGTAATTTCCAGGAGCCGGAGGGAGCCGAGGGACGCCCTGTGAGGAACTGCTGCCTCAACAGGACTTTTTAAAAGCCGCTCGGCACGTGGGGAGAGCTCGGAGGAAGCTCCAGTCCTGGTGAGGAGACACCACCGAGCAGCTCCGTCCTGTTCCTACACGCAGGCATTTTTCCTGCTGTAGAGCACGAGATCTCTCCTCCACCCAGAGGCGCTGCTCCAGCTGAGCCAGGCTGACGCTGGCTCCTGTGCCTGCCATCAGCAAGACCCGAGCGTGACTCATGGGTGGAAAGCTCTTGCTTTGATGGCCCAGAAGAGACCCACCAGGAGACCAGAGAAAGGCCCAACACAGCATCACGCCCTTACCGAGGCCTCCTTGGTGTTGGTCTCCTCGGACGCCGACTTTGCCACCTTCTGGATGATGGGAGCGATGTTGGTGGGCCCGTAGAGCTGCAGCTTGGGCAGGCAGCTCTGGTAAGCCTCCACCACACCCTGTATTCCTGCCACGAGGAGACACACGAGAGGCGAATCAGCGGGGAGCACAGCAGCGCTATCACGCCTCTTTAGAATGTAAATAAAAGGCGGGTTCTTAACGAATAAAGCCCCGTTGCAGCGTTTGGGTGGTAGAAGGAGGATAAGGGAGAACCCCGCGGCGCTGGCCTGCCGCAGCCAGCTGTGCTGCTGGAGCTCCGGCCAAGGAGCAGCCCTAGCGTGAGGGGATCTCTGATCTCAGAGGTTCGGCCTCCCCCTGCATGTCCTCCCTTCTCAGCGGCACGACCCATCAGGCTGGTGCAGCTGAAGATCCAGAAGGAATCAAGAAGACACGGCTTCAGATCTCAGCAGCACTGCTGATGTGGGAGGTGCGATGCTGAAGGTCACGCATGGTGCGCTTCCCGAGGGACCTGCTTTTCAGGAAAGCAACGTGTGGCGCTTTCTAAAGCTAAGCCTCGTGGTGTGGAGTCGTCAGGCTTTGAAAATCCTGGCTCCTTTCTTTAGAATCCACCTTGAATAACGCTCAGGGGACACAATAAAAAATGCAAGCACATTTTGCAGACAGTGAAAATGCGGCAATACATCCTAACATGAGCGTTACCTGCACATTCCGGGTTGTCTTCGTTGAAATTGATGGCAAAGTCATGGGAGACCTGCAGATAAAGGGGGAGAAGAGAAGAAGACTGTAGTCAGAGAAATTATTCTAAGAGGACTTGTGGTTAAACATCCTTTCAAGCTCTCAGCCGTCAAATGTGAAATGCAATCCCAGCTGGAGCTCCCCGCAGCAGCCGAGCAACAAAAAACACAAACAAAACCCTTCCCTTGGAATCTGTCAGATAATGAACCCCCAAGAAACCATAAAGCAAACTGCTGGGAAGCTCTTGGGCTACGCAAAGGCATTTTAGTGAAGCTGCATCAAAACACGTTACTCTGGTTTGGCCTCTGCAGTTTTTAAACCCTTTTACTCTAACGGAACTTCCATTTTGTAAATAAAAAGCCGCTCTGTTTCGGAAGCCACGTTCTTCATTCGTTTTGCAAACGCTGAGCACAGACACCTGAATAGTGAAAATCAGTAATCCCCGTGTTCCCTCTCTAGGCGGTTCAATTCATCTAAATTAACCTCCCCGTCCCAAACAGCTCCTGCTTTTCCAGCAGCCTCCACCGAAACGGTGCAGGGACCACTTGACAATCAGTCTGACAAATTCGGGCACACTCAGGAACACTTTCCTTACTCATCTAAATGGAGACTGTCAAAAACCCACGGACAATAGGCGTGTACGAGCCTGAGTGCCGAGACGCACAATGTCGAGCACTTATCTGTGAATAAATTGGACGCTATTAAGCCGCTGCCAGTCTGGAAATTAAATACGGGACGGCTGCACATTCTGCAGAAGCCCAAGACACTAACAGATTCACAGAGCCACTGCTCCAGAGCTATTATTTGCAGAATGCTCATTAATCAAGCAGTTTGGGAGCCGGACAGCTCGTGTCTCTGGCTAAGGCTGCGTTGTAGGCGCTTCTGCTTGGCAAACCCTGGCCATTTATTTTCCTTTGTACGTGATCTTCCAGGTTTCAGCTCCTCTGAGTTCTGCCTGCTAAGAAACGAGTGTGTGTGGCCCAGCTCTGATTCCTCCTCCTCACGGGGACCATTTGCAGCAGCGTTGAGTCCACATTATTTGTACTTCTCGCTTGACATCAGACTTCTCAGACACTTCTCGTAAAAAAAAAGAAAGTGGGTGGAATAACAGGCATGTTTTGCAAGGGTCACATCATGGAACCTCAAAACTCAAGAAACTCCGACATTGCTCTAGGAGGTTTCCTGCGATCGAGGAGCAGGGCGATGCCTTTGCTAGACCTTGGGAAGAAAAGATCGTCCTGCTGAATATGAGAGGGAAGTTCTCCAGACTGCTGAGCAAAGTTAAATATGGCACGTCTTGCTCCCTTGACTCCCCCAGATTCCTTATGCCACTAAGGACCTGCTGTTTCTCCGCTAACAGCTCAAGAGTTGCATTTGGAGCTCAAACGAGGAGAAATCAAGTCAGCGACACACAGTCGCGTGTGTTTGACATGCAAATTGTGTAGAAAGCACCAGTAAAAACACGTCTATACCAGGGCTGGGCCTCAAGAGATGGATGGCGAGCCGGCAGAGCTGGGTGCTGATCTTGCTCTGCAGGGCTCCCGTGATGTGGGGGTGGTGTGGACTATTCCAAGACGATGGCGCAGCAAATGTTGCTTTTCTTGTAGCATGGCCCAGGAGGTGAGGAGACTGCAGCCTCACTGGCCGCACAGGCAGATGCTGCCCCGCAGCCCCCGTTCCAGGCTACTGGCAGGAGCTCAAGACAGTGTGAAGCCAAGGCACGGGTTGGGCAGCACTGCCAGCAGACCCTCTCCCCCGTACGGTTGGGTGTGCCAAGGAAACCTTGGCAAGAAGCTGCAGAGCTGATGCCCAGGCTGGAAGCAGAGGGTCCGGCTGGTCCTGCGGAGCCACGTCAGTGCTGACTCGTGCTGGAGAGCGAGCGATGGGCCTGGCGTTTCTGCAGCGTGTGACCGAGCGTGACAGCAAGGGACTGCAATGGCACAGGCGACCGGTGATTCCTAATCCAGCTCCAGTTGGATGTGCCCGTGACAGACATCCAGCTAATTAACAGTCCCCATCTGCTGCGCAGGAGGGATCATCCCCCCGCAACGTGGACCTTCTCTTCTTCAAAGGTTTGCTACGCTGGTGAGCTAATGGCACGTCATTCTGTCCTCCTCGTTTTCTGTCACAGTTTTCCGCAGTGGAGAACTGATTGCTGAACGACACTTGCTGAGGACATTTGGCAGCTTTGCCAGCCCTGGTTTGACAGAACCCTCGCATCTCCACTCACTTTGCGACTTGGTTTTCTACTCACACACATGTGAACCACAAGCAAATAGTCCCATTTTCTCAAGCTTACCTGTACTTTTCCTAGCATCCATGAACAAAACTTTGGCAACGCCATGAAGTATTTTGGATGTAACACAACTGTTGTAAGTCTCAGTTTCTGGTTTCAGCGGGGTGCCGGTGCGTGAGGAAGCCCGCTGAACGAAAGGCAGCTGAAGGAGCCGCTCCCCCCAGCCCCTGCCCTGCCCCATTTCTCCCTTACTCTGCGCCTTGTAAACCAAGGGAACTAGAAAATGACATTTTTGTACCTACTTTGTATTCTGGGGGTATCCTTGCTCCAAATCCAAAGGCTGGGAACATTTTGTCGCTAGAAAAGAATAAAAAAAAGAGCAGAGTTCCCACACAGAAATGCATTTTGCCACGACAAACATCCCTTTCCCTGTGAGCAGCCATCAAAATTGCAATGTGACACGACGGGGTAGAGGCAGCTCTCACGTCAGGAGCGTTGCCTGGCAGGTTGGGAGGGTCTGGCGTCAGAGAAGGGGGCTCTGACAAAGTGGGCAAGCGACACGGCAAACTTCTCAGGGGAACCCCCAGTATTTTGGGGAAGTTAAAATCATTTGGAGAACACTGAGGGCTCCAGATATCTCGCATTTCATATACATTTCCTATCGCTATGGGTATGCTCCCCCAGCTCAGGAAAGGGGAGCAGTGGAGAGACGACTCTCGAATTAAAAGTGCTCACGAACTGGGGGTCTTGCAGTCACCCAGGGACAGAAGAGACTTCCCAAGATACCCGAACGGCGGAACTTCACGCCCCCGAACCTGCAGGTTCTGTAGAGCTTTGCACCTGCATCTCGAGGAGTTCCAGTAACACCAGAGATGCCTTTAATCAGGCTCAGGGTGGCTGACAGCCTCGCAGACGCTGCGGCGTGGCCAGTCTGCTTTCAGGCGCTCCGGTGGGGCTGCTGTACCCCAGTTAGATCCGGAGAGACGAGCGCTCCTGATTCGGAGGGCCTGGAACGCCGCCGGCTGTCGGTACCCCGTCAGGAAGGCAGTCATGTCTCACACAGCCCCCGCGCTGCCGCTGCCTCCGCCCAGATGGCCGAGTGGAAAACAACACGCCGCAAGGAACGGCTCGGCCCTGAGTCAGCAACGCTCTTGAGCTCTTGAGGTTAACGACTCACCCAAACATATGCTCAGCACTAAACACGTCCTGAAACCTGGCTGAAGCCACTGCACTCTACTCCAGCTATGAATCAACCCCCCATGGGTTTATCCAGCCCCTCTCACAGCCTTTCAGAGACGGCAGAAAAGCTGAGCTCCTTTTACCATTGCTGGTAGGCACCGAGATATCTCTGATACCAGCCAGAGGAAAGCAGAAGGGCTTAAAAGGGAGCAGAAACAAGCCCCCCAAAGCCTTCCCCAAAGTTAGAGTGACCACGAGATAGGGAAATACTCCCCAGCTCCTTGGGCAGCAGTGCCGACGGTCACCCGATGGCTGAGCTCCCACAGCAGCCGCAGGAACCTCGGGAGCGCCGGCGGCTCGTGGGAAGGCAGGCTGGCATCATCTGCATGGCGATGAAGCGGCTTTTCAGGAGCTGTCAGAACAGAGCTGGCTGCTGACGCCTGATGCTCTCCACCCGCCCCCTGCCTTCGCTCTGACTGAACTCTCCTGGAAGCGGGGAAGCCCTTCAGAAGGGATGCAGAGAATTCAGGCACACGCTTAGAGGGCAAGAAGTAAGAAGCCGTTAGAAAAGAGCCTGAGGGGAGAAAAAATACTCGCCTCACATCACTGATGAAGCACGGCTGGATTAGAATTCTGTAGAGCTGTGACTTCACTGCGACTTGAGTGATGAAGAATTTTACTCAGGTAGAACTAAGTGTCTGAGTTCCATAAAGCAACCCAAAAAGCTGAGGTTGGCAGCAATTACCCGACCTAGCAGAGGCCTAATCCCACACGTTTGTGCTGCAAAGGAACATTAAGAACCCATTTTCAGCTTCAAACGAACAAGACTCTGAAATCTACAGCTCTTTGAAACTCTGCTAGGAATACACCTGCCTCGAATCCCTGGATATTAAGCTGTCACTTGCGATTTTAGGGTCGGGTCGGATCAGCATTACCAGGCAGATATTTTGAAAGGAGTGTGCTGGATGCAGCAAAATCAATTACTGCGCCTTTCCTTTGCAATTCCAGCCTTAAAAGAACAAACGGTGGATCTGCTCTACACGCTTTTCCCGCGATGAACTCAGATATTTCTCCTCTGTTAGAAAGAAACTTCAAATTGCCAAGATAAAAGGGGAGCGTCTGTCGGACATGGAGGAGAAAACAGTGTGACAGAGGGGAGAGGGAGGAGGGCGGGGAGGAGGCTCGGAGGAGAGACAGGGAGAGAAGAGAGAGGAAAGGAAAAGGAGAAAGCAGCAAATGGCACAAACAAAATAGAGCCATCTCTAAACTGAGAATTGTAATCCTCTGTGTTCAGGGAGCGACCTGCAAGAATATGAGCTGAATCCAGTGCTTCTTTTCGAGAGCGTATGAATGAATCATGTTCCTGAGTGTATTATTTAGCAGTTACCCGAGCAGGGCTCGATGCCAGCAAATTCTGAATCAGAAGAGCTTACAGGGATTAGCAGCAGCTCCGCACAAAATACGGAAATCAGCTGAAATATTGAAACACGCTCGGCTCCTGCTTTGCAAGCAGAGCTGGGTTAATGGAGGACGTGATCTGCAGGATCGGATGGGGCTCAATAAAACCGAGCAGAGGGAAGGGACCAGCGCCCGGTCGCCTTTCCCCTGCAGCCTGGCTCAGCCACGGGTGCTCCTCAGCCCCGCAGGGTCAAGCCAGGCTGGGCTGCAGCAGGAGCTCAGCAGCAGCGCACGAGGGTTCCTCCCCTCATCCGCGGGGGACGCGGCTCCGTCACTGTCCATTCACCGCGTGGTTGTGTCGGTACAACCACAGGACCTCTGGTTTGGGGCAGGTGACTCGTCTTTAACCCGCGCACACGGCACCGAGTGAGTTGAATGAACCGATTATCACACGTCGAGGCGTGAGTTCTGATCTGACCACACAAAAGCTGACGCTCCCGTGTCTGTGAGCGCTTTCTGTTAATCCAGAGAAGAGCTCTGAGTGTGTGTCCAACTCTACAACTCTGCGTAGAAATGAATGGTCAAGCCCTTCCAGGTGTACGGGAGGCGCTGGGCACCGGGTGTGGGGCAGCAATCGGCAGTCAAGTTCAAATTCCATCAAACCCCATCCCAGTGCCAGCTGCGTTCTGCACCATCCTGCAGCGTTCGCTTCAGTCGGGCTGAAATCGGTGGGACTAGGTAACGAGCTCTAGCAGCTTGCTGAATCAGAACGGAGGGTTTAATGCAAAGATAAATATTTAATGCACTATAATGAGAATCTTAATAAGCAGAAGAGAAGGGAAAGCCGCTACCTGCAGCACACCATACCCATTATCCACACATCAGTACACAGGACACCTACATACCTCATGCCCCTATAAATTCATACACACAGGAGTAAAGCTCTATTTGTGTGCATATAGGTATGGACTTTTCCCTACTTGCTGAAGTAGAGGGAATTTAAAACAGGGAAAGGAATAAAAAGGGCTGGTTCATGCACATAGATTTTGTCCAGGACATGACTGAATGTCACTGAACGTCACCTCCTACACTCAGTGTGACCAAGTCCAGGCTGAAACTTATTGCTGGTCTGCAAGAACCACTTGATGCTCTGACTTCTGACCCAGAGAGCTCCGTCCTGACAGTGCTGAGGTGAACAATAAACACGCCATGACGCAGAAGCAGGTCCTTTTAATACTCAACCCCTTCAGCACCCAAGGATGTCTCACCATTTTTGCCTGTGCTACAAACAAGCGGAGGGATGTGCTCAGTTTCAAGGTGAAATTACGCCAGGGATATAATTCTGAAGGTAGAAGGGAGCTGTGGGAAAACGTTGAGCTGGCAGCACATGTGCCTCGCTGATTGCTTCGTGAGGTCGTCTTTAAACATTCACGAGTCCTTTCTCCTGCACTCTCCTCCACGGACCTGGCTCTTATCTTACCAACTATTTCCAGTACATTTTTCATGCGTTTTCCCCCTTCCTTCTAACTACATTTTAGAGCCTAATTCCTTAAAACTTGCAAATGTTTCTCCTCCCTTTATGACCCACTGCTGCTGTTGCTCTGCCACTGATTCAGTCCCACACAAACCCTACCTTCTCCCTGACGACTGATGCTGTTCCAGCCCAATCCGGTTCCCCCCTACAGCCATAGCACCACGTCTTTGTGCAGGTGACGGGCTCTTCCATTCCCACCCCGCTGGCAGATTGGCCTGTTCCCACAATCAGGAGAAGAATCAAAGCCTATTTCTCGCTCCCTGAATATCGCTGATGAAAGAATGGATCTCACCCTCTCAGGCTTAACTGCGCAGGACGCTGCGATCCATCTGACTGTCTCGGGAGCCTCTGAACCGCGCAGATAAATGGGTTTTTGGAGGAGCGGGATTATTCCCCCATATCGGCGGATGAGAGGCAGCACTTAAAATAGAGCATTAATTACTAAGGGGTACCTTATGCTAGTCTGATACCTACAGAAACCTGGGTTCGGAGGAGAACTCCTGTATACAACCTGGAGATTATCTTGTGCGGAGCTTTGCTCCTCCTCATTTCTTCTTTAGAGAAACTACAGGTTTCATTTCTGGTTTGCTGGATTCGAAACGCGCAGGTATAAAGGAAAGGTCCCCACTTGACATTTGGATCAGGAAGCCCTAACCACAATGAATCGACCTGACCACGGGAATATACTGGTGGTGTCACCACCGGAGAGCGTGTGCAGGTCAGACCCACCTCCCTGCCGCGAGAACCTCTGGCTTTGTTCAGCCCTGACCCACGGCTCCCCAGCTCCAGCGGTGCTGATGAGCATCAACGGGAATTTTCTGCAGCACAATACACTGAGTGATGCTGATGATTTCATTTAAAAATGAGTGGCTGTGATTTTTGGTACTGATTGGAACGAGCTGTATTGAGGGAAGACTCCTGATTTGGGGTTAATGTCTCCATACAGGAGGCACTGTGCCACTTAACCACGTCGCTTTCTTAAAAAATCACCTTAACTGATAAAATCTGAAAATCTATGTTCCTAAACCAGCCCTTTTTATTCCCTTCCCTGTTTAGAAGCGTATTAACCCTCTCAATTATTGCTATCAGTTATTAAATTACTGGACAATCACTGAGGAATTACCTGCTCATAATAAAATCAATTTTCCCTGACTCATTCGCTAAGTTTGACTGTCAGATTCTTACAGAATTGGTGTGGTGTTTCCTTCGTTCTTCGTCGAGAAGACATTTCATTACCATGCAAACAGCAGAGCCCATCATCAGGCTAGCTGGCAGATGTGACATGGAACACACAAACCACAGCATTAAGTCACTCCACAATTTATACAGGAAGGAGAACTCGAGTTTGCCTGTAAACACCCTTGTTTTGGGAGATCGGGTACTTCCACACGGCCGAGTGGAGCGTGGGTCCCTGCTACACGTGCACAGAGCAGAAAGAGTAACTGTGTGAGATGCTCTGTTGGAGCCTCACCAACAAAGAATGAACACTTGAAGGAAACACTCTTAGTAATCAGATTAACAATGGGTAATTAATTTGATAGACCCAGGCAGCCTGTTTGCAAGCAGCAGCTACGGAACGCAACCGGAGCGTGCCTGGCCCCGCTACTTGCGTTGGTTTCTTTGTTGAGAGGCGTGTTGTGTGCACACATCTCCACCACCCCAGAGCGTTTATCTGCAAAGAGACTGCTCACTTTGCAGGGGCCAGGAGCACAAGGAGGAAAGACCACGCTCTGCTACGCAGCTCAGGTGGCCACGCGCTCCGCTCCAAGCCCAGCACCTGGGGAAGGCCGCTCTGCAGGGGGACAGCACCAGGCGCCGCGGCAGCAGGCAGGATGCTGCCCGCATCCGCAGCATGGGCTGCTGGCTCAGCTCGCAGGAGAAGCCCTCTCATTTTGGCCCGTGAACACGAACGGCAGCCCTGAGCTATGAGCCAGGCAGCAGGCCTCTCGCCACCACGCAGCTGATCGAAGGCCACCGCCGCTCTCAGAGGCGCGCGGAGGCAGGCTGACCGTGAGTGGATGCAGAGCCACTGCCGCCAGCAGCCGCACGTTTCCTGCCGGGAGGAGGCTTTCTGAAGCCAGCGCTGCCATCGAACGCGGACACCTACCTGTCGTAGTCCTGGCAGATCTCGCCGACGGCCACCAGCGCCTTCAGGTACTCGTTGGGCTGGTAGGGGTGGATGTAGTGCAGCGAGCAGCTGTTCCGAGGGTCGCCGTTGGACGCCGTGAAGTCGATGGCGACCTGGCAGGGAAGCGAGAGGTCAGCGCACGGCGGAGCTCTGCGGGGCACGGCGCACCCGCAGCAACCGCGTCTCCTCACCGGCAACCGCAGCCTTACGGCAAAGGCCGTCTTACGGGTGCTTCATCAAATCTGGATCAGGATGGTACTGGTAAGTATGGCTGAAGGTAAATGGCAGCTTATAAAGTAAGAGATAATAAAACTGAAGTGGCATAATTAGGGGGAAAAATGAACTACATTATTAGTCCATGTGGAAAATGATGTTCTAATACAAATGACTCTAATTAACTCTCTCTAGGTGCTCAGACTTAATTAAATTGTTCCAGCCCAGGTGATGTTCAGGATATAAAAGCTCTGCTGCAAAAATGCCCTGAGAGAGTTAAAGTCCTACAGAAACTATAAATTAGAGCTCCAGTTACAGACATTTCTCAGCTATTTCAAACCTTACTGTGGCTGTAGTCATAGCAGGTACTGCCTGTCTGCTATTTTTAATCTTCAAAACATCTAAGCATTAAGTAATTAACCCTCCCAACATCGTGGCAAGCTTAAAGGTGAGCTGCAGGTTAAAATAAAGCTCAAATCCTGCACAGATTTTCACGCTGAAAAGGCTTAAAGAAGATCATGGGAAGCATTCAACGCAAATGCAAATATTAATGAATCCTCTTAAAATGAATCTCTCCCTTTCTAAATGATCTTTCCACTTCTCACTGAAGACAGACCCTGTGAATGTGCAGCTTCCCCTGCTGGGGCCTCTGCTTGGCATGAGGAACACTATTCTATGCAGCCATAAAATGAAAATGAAGCACGACATTTTCATTCTCCCTTAAGAAAAATGATGATGCTCCTCCTCCTGAGACTTATGTTTTGTTGCTCAAAACTAAAAGGGAAAAAAAATCACGCTGGGTCAACCCAACACAGCTTCTCCCCACTGCTTCTGATTTTCCACCTCTAGTTTAGCTGAAGAAAAATATTTTTCACTGGGATTTAGTTAGCTTGGAAATCTGTGCAGGAGATCTTGCTACCGCAGCTGCTTTTGTGCACGTCACACGCCCCGTCTGCTGCACGTCCTGAAGTGATGGAGACATCTCCTGACTACAGAGCCGCCTGCGCTGCTCTCCTGCAGCTGGAGCACGGGGTGATAAGAGATACGGGGCTTGCAACAGGCAGGGCGGGGAAATAGCGGACTGGAATCTGCACGAGTGATGTCTTCATGGCTTTGAAGTGAAGGAAAAGTTTGGTTTCATTTGTCAGAAGCATTCTTCCCAAGCACAAACTATGCTCCTACAATGGATCCCACGAACGCACAGCCTGAGCCTTCATTAGAGCCTTAAACGAGCAGGTCCATCATCCTGCAGCTCTGCACGAAGTTGTCTTTACTTTCCGCAGCGTGATTGTCTCGCTGCAAACCACACAGGTCAGCCGGCACGTGCGAGAAAACCCGTACTGCGTTTGCATCATTTGCACCGACCCTAATAATTCACCAGGGAACGGCACGTGAGGGTTGTTCCTCTGTGGAAGCAGCGCGTCGGTATCTGAGGGGACTCCCTCTCTTTAAAGCAAAGCAGAGGAGCGAGACACTTACTGTGAACTGTATCTGGCAGCCTCCCATGATATAGTCTAGGAAGGAATGCATCTTGTGGATCTGCAGGCGAGAAAGCCAGAGATTCAGCTCGGCTCTGCACGGCTGGGGCAGCAGAGAGCGGCGGGGAAGGTCAGCGGAGGGAGGGGAGGGACGGACTGACAGCAAGGCAAAGGAAGAAAGCACCAGACAGCGTTTGAGACACACACAACGTGTAAACGGAGCAAACAGCGAAATGCTGACACCACAGAAAGAACATTCACATCAAGGCAGAACCAAGCTCTGCTCCTCCTCAGTGGGAAATCGGAGGAAATGTTGCCGTTGGTTTAGGAGGAACAAGAGATTTTTGAGAAACTATGGAAGGATTAGAAGGGAACCACAGCAAAAGTTGACTGGCCAAAGGCTTCAGGGGTGAGTTTGGTGCTGCCGATGCCACGGCACGGCTGCAGGGATGGGGCAGGAGCCACAGGAGAGAAGAGCTGGGCACGGGCAGCTCACGTGGGGATTCGAGTCCTTGGCTTCACCATTTGCGGTGGATGGGTGAGCTGCTTCGGGCTGGCAGAGAGAGAACTGTCTGCACAGCAGCTGCTGCGGGGCTGTGGTCTGGACTTGTGCTGCAAACAGCGCTGGCAATGCTGGGATGTTTTAGTTACGGCTGAGCGTCTTTATCTCAACGCACGAGTTCTCTCACTCTCCCGATGCCCTGGGAGGGGGTGAGTGAGGGGCTGCGCTGCCAGCTGGGGTTAGACCACGACCATCCCTCTCCATTGCTGCTCCACAGGCAGCTCCGCTTTGCTGTCTCCACCTCCCAACACCGTTAAAATGGATCGCTGAGAGCAGAGCAAGGTAACAGCCCACGAGCAGCCCGCGCCTTTACCTTGCACTGGTTCAGGATGACGATGCCCGAGTTCTTGTAGTTCTTCTTCTTCGCCTTGTACTTGGGGTTGATGCATTCCCACTGCACCTGCGGAACAGAGCAGCCGTTGAAGGGAAACGTGCGTACTAATAACGGCATCACTGATGGAATCGGCGCTGCCTGACTGCCCTGGCTCACCAGATCCTGGCAAACAGCGGCACACACGGAGGTGAAAATGAAACCACGAACTGGGCAGAGAAAGACCTGAAGAGAAAAGGGCCAGGGCAAGTGGCTGTCTTTGGACACGTGTGTGGGCACAGCACTGAGAGACAGTCAGGCTCGCGTGGCATTTCTTCCAGCCTCGTAGGTTCAGGTGTTGCATAAGCGAATGTTTTGAGATCATTTAAGAGGAGAAAAAAAGAGGGAACTTAATACAAATGAAAATACCGGAGGGAGCGACCCGATGCTCTGCGTTAACCACAAAGCCACCTCCACGGTAACTCTGGTGCTTGGTGTCACACTCCTGGCTGCGGGAATCCTGATGAGAGATCATCTTGACAGCAGCGGTTTGTCCCTTAGTCTGGTAGTAAAATTAAACGTTAAGAAAACCACTAAACCCAAACTTGTATCTGTGATGTGTTATTAGATCTGGTTAAGAGCATTACTGCTTTCCTGCAGAGAGGCGTTTCCAAGTGCTGGGATGTCGGGTAACGCAAAGAACGTACCTGCAATGCGAACCAGGATGGCTCATTGTCTAAAAATTCCTGTTACGACATTTTGCAATGACACNCTTTCCTGCAGAGAGGCGTTTCCAAGTGCTGGGATGTCGGGTAACGCAAAGAACGTACCTGCAATGCGAACCAGGATGGCTCATTGTCTAAAAATCCCTGTTACATTTTGCAATGACACGTGCCCGTCCTAAGGGTTATGTATTGTGCCTGCAGGGAGGATCTTCGTAAGCGTTACAACACTTTTTCCAAGCGGAGGTGCTCATGTGGGATCTGAGCAGAGACTATGGACACATGAACCTATTTTTCTCTCACGAGCAGCCCCAGCGATTTCACCGAGCTCCAAGACTTCGCCTAATAGCAATTCTTTGGATGCCTCTGAAGTATTTCAAACTGAGCTTTTGTCGAGTGTCAGGAAAGGGAAGGCAGAACATATGGCTCTGGGTCTCCGTGAGACCTTTCCTGCACAGGGGAGGAGGAGCATTTTCATCTCCGTGCTCCTGGGGACAGATGACAGAGTGAAGAATGGGAAAGACAGAAACCGTTCGGATGCAGCAGGCACATCTGCTCGCTCTCCCAGCTCACCTGCGGCTCAGTGATTTGTCTCGCGAAATGCATTTTCCACCTGAGAAGCCAGGCAGACACAGGCCCACGTGTTCAGGGCAAATCCTCCACGAACGCCGCTCCTCGGCTAAACCCAGGGGGACGTTACTCTGCAGCGGAGGACGCTGCTGTCCCAAGCGCCCTCATCCCTTCTCATACCGACCCTTCAGCAGACAGGACACAGCCACCCTTGGTGCACAGAAGCAAAGGGAGCGTGACTCCATGCAGGCAATCCCTGTGGAATCAAAACCGGGACAGCACGGGGCCACCAACAGCACAAGCTCGACATGGGATTGTCCGGTGGCATCAATAATCTCCTTGGCCCATTACCAAAGCCTTAAAGGTCTCACGAGCGCGCAGGTACCTGAAGAGCTTCCCAAGGCCCTGAGTGAGGGTCACGGTCAGATATCGGGGCAGATGAGGGACCCCCGCTCAGATCCCTCAGGAGCCCATCCAACCCGAGCCCCTCCTCCTGCTCCTCTCGTGTGCACAGACACACGCGCCCAGTTTTATGTAAGGAAGGAACAGATTTTCCCTTACGTAACCCCTGCGCTGTGCGGGGATCCAGGTGGTTTATGTTTCTGTGACTTTTTCCCCCAAATCCCTCCGGCTTTAGTGCTTCCGTTTAAAAAAAAATAAAGGTGACTTTTTCTCTCATTAGCAGCAAATTTCTCCTTTCAACTATGAAAAGCTTGAACAGCCTTTAAGTTCGTATCAGGCTTTTCTAGTCTTGTTTTGAAATGCTTGATTTACACTGTTCAGAAGTTATTTATCACAGGGTAATATATGACTGACATAGATCAACAGAATTTCACACATGTGAGCAACCTTTGCTGAACTCTAGGTTGTTCCAAGGATATCAATAGAAAATGTTTAAAGGATTCATAAAAACTTCCTGACCTGTGGGACAGTCCAAGCTCTCACCTTTGATTAAACACCTTTCGACTCTGTTAGCTTCCAACACCACACTGTAAACGGGACCTTGATGTAAAGCTCAAATAAAGCTCACGAGGTGCCTCTGTTTGCTTTGGAGATCAGCACAAAGCAGGGAGCACAAATTACCAGCAGATCAGAAAGGCAACGTTTTTAACTCCCCCTTGGAGAATTTACCAAAGCCAACACCTTCAGGAGGAAGCGATAATAGGAAACCGCAATTTCTGGGATTAGAGATGCTCCATCCTTCATCACATTCAATAATCACCATCAAGCTCAGTTTGAAAAGATCAGGCTGACAAAAGGAAGTGAAATTATCCAGGAGTTCACACTTCCCTTTTCCCTTAGGACAGCAGCTCATGAGGTGTTTGGGAAATGGATTCGTTTCATCCTGATGGGCTCGAAGGGAAAAAACCTGAGCAGAAGCAAACAAATGCCTGCAGAATGTGGCGTAGCAAAGACCCTGACTATCTGAGACATGCAAGTGCAGGAGAGGCTCCTTTCTGCACTCTCAGATGAGCACGTCCAACAGTAAAACCTCGGGGAGAGATCTGTACAGCGGGGAACTTCAGAGCAATGATGAGGCACGCTGCTCCCTTCCGCAGGTGATCACCTGAGGCACGATGCTCTGCAGAGCCTCTACCCAGTGAGCGCTCGGGTGGTGCCCACTCACCTGCCTGCCTTCCATGGCGCCCCGCATCTCCTTGAAGGTCGAGCTGAACTCTCCGATGAAGTCGTGCTTGCCATTGGAATCCCAGTCCCAAACGATGCACTGCGGAGGCAGAGGGGAAAAGAACAAAGGAGCGCTTTTTAATTCAGACAAGAAAACAGGTTTTGCTGAAAAATGCTCCAGGAGAAGCCGTGGTATGCATTGCGGGGGAGAGTTTATCTAGAAGGACATCACAGGACGTATTAATAACATATTCTCGTCCAGCCCCAGCTCAGACGAGGAGCGGAATCTCGCCACAGCTTGCTGCTGCCGGCTCCGAGCCGGGGAGCTGGCTGATGAGAGCAGGCTCATGTACCTAGAAGGAAAGGATGCCTTGAGTCCACCTTTTAGCTGGGTGTAAAAATACAGGATTATTACTTGTGTTTGCAAGTTCATGGCCAAGTGGTGTCCTGAGCTAAGAGTAACTTACCTCCCCGAAGCGCTTTACAAACATAAATGAACGTTCGAAATACCAGTTGCCGTGGGCAAACATCACCACGCTCGTTGTCGGTCAGCGAAGGGGAGACGACAGCCACAGACCATCTTTGAAATGGCTCTGAAATCGCACACATCAGCGTTTGCTGCCCCTATCCCAGCTCTTTTTCTTGAGATCACTTTCTAAATATTTCATGCAAAAATTATTTCAGAGATGAAGCGTGACTTAAACCCATTTTTTTTTCCTGTAATGACTATGAAGTTTATTTAAGATCCTAATAGATTTGTCAAGATCTCACAGCAAAACGGCTAGAAATGTCCAAACAGGATCATTTCAGTAAGGCTAGCGAGAGTTTTAGTAACACCAGCAAGGGTTTGAGTAACACCAGCAAGAGTTTTAGTAACACCAGCAAGGGTTTTAGTAACACCAGCAAGGGTTTGAGTAACACTGGCAGCTTCTCAGAAAACTTTTTTTGCGAAATGGCTATTTTACAAAGAAACCCCCCAAACTTCGGCATGAAATTTTCCAACCAGATTTGCTTTTCAGATTCTACCTTCAAATCTATTAGAGCATAAAGAGAAGAGCTGACCCGGGGCTACCAGAGACCTCCGGGGAAAAAAGCGCTTTGAACGATTCCTGTTAGGATGAGGGGTGAGCACTGAGCGCCGATTTGTGGTTTGAATTTCAACTGCAGATGAGCAAAATTAAATTACATTTAAATGTCCACCCCACAGGGATCCATCCAACTGTTTTTCCTTTCAGGCTCGAGGTTTTCTAACTCCGCAAAGCCAGATGGTGCTTTAATCTTCATGGACAAGCCAACCAATTGCAGCATTATCTCCGAGCCATTTGCGCTCTGCAGGGGCTGAGGGGGCTCCTGCACCTACGACCATCACCTCTGCCTTTTCTTATTGCAGTTTCAAAGCTGGCCACAGAAATTCACTGTTGCTCTGTGACAGACACACTGCACGCAGCAGCAAGGCTGCATTTCCAAGAAGTTGAGCTAGATGGTCCTTGAGGGCCCTTCCAAGCTGGCATTCAAGGACTCTGTAAGGATTTCTGACACACATAAACACCGGGGGCCAGAAGCTTTTAGAAATACCCACTCAGATAAGACGAGGAGGGAAGGACCTTTGCAAATAATCCCGAATCAGGTACAGACCAGAGGCGATAGCCAAAGGATTATTTCTCTACCAAATACTTGAAAGTTTGTTGGGCTTGCTTTTCAGTTGTTTATTTATTTATCTTAAGGCTTCCTTACGTGCTTTTCAAACCAAGCCCTCCACAAATGATCCGTTCTCTTTAGGCAAACCATACCATGTTCTTCAGCTCTGGACTCCCTCACGGTTTCCTGATTCCCTTTCAGGCTGAAACCGAACTTCCCGATGGAGAAAGGAGGGAGAAAGGTCCACTTTAAGCAGAGAAAGCTGCCTCAGGTGAATGCAGGCTGTTTTCCCTGGTTCTATTTCTGTTTGGCTCTCTCACCGAGCGTAGGCTTTGACAACAGCCTCACTACAGAGGGACCTTCTAGCAGCAGGCAGGAGAAATCGCCGTGCTGCTGGAGCGGCAGCAGCGCAGGCTCTGCTGCCTGCATCTCCTAATGCTGCCCAGGAGACGACGGCAGAAACCTCCCTTGCACCATTTCTGATTTCAATTATATTTCACCGAAGTATCATCTGGAGCGTGCTCCAGCTCCAGCCAAACTGACGTTCTGCGCTGGGATGATGCTATTATTTATTATTTATTTGTTAGCTAACAAACTGACTCCTGTATCCAGCCTCCCCCATGGAGCGAGGCAGTTTTCATGGTTGATAATTCAACGGCAAGAACGGGATTCTGGCCAGAGTCGGATTTTATCTCCCATGATGTATT
>WEIS01006620.1:0-14551 GCA_013389965.1 Todus mexicanus | reverse complement strand
CATACAGTCAACAGGTTTTTTTTATACAAGGTTACAAAAGTAACCGTGATGACTGAGGAGAAAAGATCTCGGCAAGCAATGGTCTTAATCAGACAACACGTTCTGAAAATGAGACTCATTATCACGGGCAAATCTAGTTTATGTTGTGCTATGGGTGACTTGATTGCCTGTAATCTGGGCTAAAAACAAAATAATAAGATTGTTTAAATGCAGCTTCAGGGAGTGCTGCATATTTTATCTTGGTTTCATCTGGTTTCCCATAATATCAAAGCAGTGTTTAGCGGATAGAGATTTACGACCAGAAAATTATATGTATAGCTGAAGAATGTGAAGGGATGATGTGCCTTGTAGAGTTAGTTATCATTGCTGGGGAAGTAGAGCTGGTTTACAGCTTGCTTTTTCCCTCTTCATCTGGGACTGATCTGTGTCTTTGCGTGGTATATAGGAAATGTTCTCTGCAATTCTCTAAACGTAAAGACTGTGTTTCAGGCGCCGCAGTGTAGGAGATTTTGAAAACCTTGACTCATGCACAGACAATTGTTATCGTGCACGTTTGTACAAGTATGTGTTCTTCATCCTATATTTAAAAAATATGTATACATATTTATATCTAGACTGCCTCAGTCACTGCCAACAATGGGACAATTATGAACACGTTTTCCCTCCTGTTAGCCAAGGCTATGTGCACACGATATTATTTTGGTTTATTTTTGTGTTTTAATACTGAATGCTGCACAGTGACACAAATAACTTTGCTGGGAGAAAGAGTCATTCCAATGAACGTCTAGCGACTAGGAGACAGACACAATTCCATGTAGGCAGTTTTGTTTCAAGCTCCCTGTGACTGATAGCTAGGATATCAAATGGATGGTGGTTTTGGAAGAAAGATCAAGGCAATTGATGGCATCAGGCATTTGGAAGAGGGTTTTCATGTAGCTGGCTGGCAGCTGGTCTTTTGGGGTTTTGCATGGACTTGCCAGTTGTCTGAGGTACATGTAACAGTTGATGGGCTGCAGTCATTTGCCTTAGGTAGGTCAATGTTTTGGCTTATATTTTCATTTCAAAAGTGTCATCTTTATTTAGGATGGGCTCTAGAGTGGGAGTAAAAACCCCGTTAGGTCACTTTCCTTGGCAATTTTTTAAACGTCAAAATTGTCTTTTGTTACTCTTACCATCCGTAAGGACAAGGTTGAGAGTCGGCAATTAGATGTGTATCTTAAAATAACTTTTACGTATCGCTCAGCCTAAAGGCCAAATGTAAACCAGTGACTAGATATGGTATGTGAGAGCATTCATTAGCACCATCCAGGATCAGGGAACTTTTTTTTTCAAAAGCTATTTGAGGACCAAAAAGAAAATTGCAAGTAGGCTTCTTGCTGACAAGTTGCAGGTGTATACCACATGCCCGTATTGGAAAAGAGATGCGGTTATGAAGGTCTTGATGACAGACAAGGGTCTAAAATGCCTTCATCTCCAGGTTTTAACTTGTCCATCTGTTTTTTATTTGCATTTCTCCCTGCTAGTAGTGTTAGTATTTTCCAAACTCACTATAACCGTGCACAGGTCTGTATTAAATTGCTATTCTGCGTTGTAAAATCCTTAGTTTGGTAAGGTCTCGTTAAAGTCAAGGAAGCCTTTATTTTATGCTAGCTATATTATAAACTGTAAGCCGGTGTTGATGATTTCTTCCTGGAAAAATGAGGGAAAGGAGCAATGAGATTGAGGGGAGAGTACTTTAGTTCCACTTTGTTAGCACAGGTGGAATCCACTTATGCCTTAAGAGTACCAATCTGGTAAGTGATTGCATTTGTCTCTTACTGCTACTCCTAGCTACAAGATCTTGGCCTTCTTTGATGTTCATCTGCTCGAGGATGAATTCAAGAGAAAATGTTTATTCTTCCACATAAGCCAGGTTACCCCAAACAGCTGCACTCTGGAATTATTCTTCAAAGACACATATTCAGAGGGCAGAAGTAATGGGGCAGCAGCACTTGAGAAATATCCGTCCAGCACTTTTGGTACTTTAAAGTAAATATTGACAAAGAAAACAACTAATGAATTCATATGGGAAATGTCGTGGTTCCCCTCCCACTAACAGCAATGGAGAAACTTGCTTGGATTAATTATCACAATTCTTGTTTCTTCTGTGATTCTCAGCAGAATGGCACAAAGACGGAGGAAAAAAAAAAGAAGAAGTTCTCCAGTTAAAAGAAAAATTTTCAGAGCAAATTCTCCACATCCTCCAAGTTTTTATTTTCTGAGAACAATATATTCAAGCCTCAATTTAAAATATTATTAGAAAAGTAATCCGGCTACACTGACAATTAGTCAGTTGACCTTTTTGTTTGTGGTGAATAATTAATTGCAAGAATCATTTTGAAAACAGTAAAAGCAATACTCTGACTTATTTAAAATGCTGGAGAAAATTAGTTGAGGAAGTATAAACATAATTCTCCAGAAAATGCCCCAAATTTATTCTCATCTTTTGATCTAAACAAATTTCTCAAGTATAATTTTGAGGAATGAAAAAAAGATAATTTATGATTAATTTAATTGGCAGTAAAATTAGATGCAGACAGAGAACATAGTTCTAGCTGTGTGGGAGTCAGCGGAAAGGATCCTGGAATGTGGCAGCGTGTCTTGTTATGTCTCCTTAAAGCATCATGTCTTTTCCTTTTGTAGAAATAACCTTTTCTTTCTCCCTCTTTATGGGAGAATACACTGCTTTCACACTCTGTTTTTTAAAAAAAATCAGTTTTCCTGCAAGAGAATGCTGAGTTTGATGAATCTGGGAGAATCACGTGTGTCTCCGCTTGCAGGGAATTAATACATGCAAGACCGTTTGGGCTCTATAGTATTTCCCACGCTGTGTACCATAGAGTGTTGATTACCAGGTGGCAAGTTTAAGGAGTATATAAGCCTGTAAGCGAAGTAAGGGTTTTCAAAGCGAAATGCTGACCAGTGGTGTTTGTTCGTTTCCAAGGCGTCCCACTGATGTGGGTCAGTGAGGAGTGATGCGATTGCAAAGGAGCTCGTACCAATGAGGTGTACACGTTCGCTGTGAGAACAGTTAACTTCTGAACCATTAGTGTGCTTGACAACCATCAAAGGATAATGCCTCCTCAGAGTTTAAATTAAAATGGTACGTTTTGGAGGGTGTGGTTCAGGATTTTTACTGACTGAGGAGTTTTTTGGCTCTATTTATTCTTCACGGCGGAGTTTTAAACTCTTGTCTATGATTCAGAGGCTTGAACCCACAAAAATAAGAGCTCTTTTGTGCTAACGTACGTTTGAGGTAACAGAAGATGAAACCTTAAGGGAGCTGTTTGGCTCTCCCTGATTCTTTAAGCAGATGCATCCTCGCCAGCGACACAAGCTTAAAGGTTGTTATATGGATGCAGTGAAGCACCCCTACCTGCATTTCCCAGCCCCAGTGAATGGTATCTCCATTATTGGTTTCTTTGTTTGAGCGTTTTGGTGGCGGCTTCGGTTGGGTTTGTTTTGCATTAAAAGGGCTGCACATACGCTTGGAACAAAGGAGTGTTTCACCGTAAACCTTTCTTTTACCCCCCAGGCCTATCCTTGTACCAATGATAAGGAGTGTGAAGTTGGGCGATACTGTCACAGTCCCCATCAAGCAACGTCTGCGTGCATGATGTGCCGGAGAAAGAAGAAGCGTTGCCACAGAGACGGCATGTGCTGCCCTGGGAACCGCTGCAACAATGGTACATCAGTCCTTTCATGGTTTTCCTTCATAAAATCGGCATTTTGATAGTGTCTATTTCTCTGAGCATTCCCAGCAACAGTACGTTTATTCTGGGTGACTGGGCTTCTTTTTCTAAACAAAAAAAAAAATTCATTTTCTAGTGAATTCTGCTTCATTTTCATTAATAGTATTTCTGTGTTTAATGCTTGTGGACTACCCGACTTTTTCCCAGTTTTTTGGTGTGGGGAAACATAAAAATGGTGCTGCCGTTCAGTGAAATCACAGCACTACATTCGAAGTGGTTTATTTCACTGGAAAACTGCGCAGAAGCTGCATTTTTAAGGAAGCAAAAGAAATTTAGTGAATCCTTGATCTCCTTTTCCATGACGATGGTGGTGATGGTTATAACCTGGAGGGTGATGTCTATGAGGTAGTCTCCAGATGCTCAGTCCATGAAGCCAGAATGTCAGTGAGACTCCCTGATAGTGAGCGAAGCAGAGCTGCAGTGAAGTTAGGTGCTGGGAATCAAGGACAGGGGTGTGATTACAGCTGAGCATCACCAAGGCCAAGCCCCAGCACTTTCATGGTCCTGATCCTGATCCTGGTCTGTGTATGTCTCTTGGTTTATTTTCTTCTTGTTCAGATCTCTGACTGCCTTTTCCTTGCAGGTATTTGCATACCAGTAACCGAAAGCATCCTTACACCGCACATCCCTGCTCTAGAAGGGCCACGCAACAAGAAAAATGGTCATTATGCTAGCAAGGACTTGGGATGGCAAAACCTAGGAAGGCAGCGCTCCAAGCTGTCACACATAAAAGGTAAAATCACATTTGCCCTACGCTGCTTTGTTCCTTCACGTTATGAATCATGTCATTGCTGTTAAGATAGAGCAATGCAAACCAGAGATAGGCAGTAATTTCACAGGGAATGAAAGTCTAGCATGAGAACTCGCAGCGTGGCTCAAAAAGTAATGTAACATCAGCCAACAGTTCCTGCGGTTGTTGTAGTATCTGCTTTCTTCTCTGTATCAGAGGTGGACTAAAAAATTCATTTGTGCGAGATTTCAAACACCCTCCTCTTGTAACAATCATGTAATTAAGCACTCATAATTCTGCAGTCCTGTAGCTGAACTTCTCTTTACTAATTCTTATGGCAGGTCTCATTAATTCCCTCCTCGAACCTTCCAAATTCATATCTCCCCTTGTATTTACATCTTTCAAGTAGCCACAGGTGGAAATCTCTCTCCACTTTCTGAGCTTCATTTGTATTTGTCTGCGCTGAACCTGTACTTTCACATTTTCCCATGAGGTAAAACAGTTTGGTTGCTCTCTTTAGGACATGAAGGTGATCCCTGCCTACGGTCATCAGACTGTATTGAGGGACATTGCTGTGCTCGCCATTTCTGGACCAAAATTTGCAAGCCTGTGTTGCACCAGGGGGAGGTATGCACCAAACAGCGCAAGAAAGGCTCCCACGGACTGGAGATTTTCCAACGATGTGACTGTGCCAAGGGGCTGTCTTGCAAAGTATGGAAAGATGCGACCTCCTCTTCTAAATCAAGACTTCACGTTTGCCAGAAAATCTGAATGAGGATGGAGAAGATCGTATTGACTGTGGCTTTATGTATTTAATGCATTACGGCATGGTGGGAAATGAGAACTGCAAATGAAAGCGGAATGGTACCAGTTAGGGTAGGAGTAGAAGTCATACCAAATGCCTTTCTTTTTGAGCTGGTGGTAAACACAAGTGCAGCTGGAATTCTCCTACTGTGCAGCTCTTCTGTAAATAACTTCTGCAGTTTGTGGGAAATGCTAGTATGCAAACAAGTACAGTGGAAAATAACGTCCCTTACCTTGCTGTGCTGTCCCATGATGTTTCAGGTGTTCAGTGTTAAGGCTGCAGTGGGTTTCCAGCGTGGTAATGACTGCTAAATAAATTGTATACATTGTACTCCTATAGGAAGCAGTGCATGCCGAGAAGACTCATCTGTCAACACGTTATTGGCCACGTTGCAGGTATGCAAAATGGAAATAAAGTTACTGTGAATGTCCGCACGACCTTGTCATTCAGGGCTGACACTTCGGCAAAGGAAGCACTCCTGCAGGACAAGAGTGCTGTGTTTTCCAGGCCTTCGTGAAAGAGGTGAGAACTCGCCATCTCACAATTTCAAGAGAGCAGCAGTTTCTCTAAGAGGAGACATTTAAACAGAGTTTTGTTTCCTATACATAGGTAAATCGAAATGCTTTCGTGTAGTTCAATGTCATAGCATGGCACTTAATCGCTTGTATTTGCCTCAGTTTACTGCTATATACATTGGGTTGAACAGATGAAGAAAATAAGTGCATGCAGAATCCAGAATTATATGCAGGCAGTTGCTCATTACTCCTAACTATACTTTCCTTGCCTAAGCATACTTGCATCATAGACATTTCCAAAAGAAACAGCAGAGTGTTGAAGTGCCTAACGTGAAGAGCTATGAAGTTATTTCGCTGTTTCTGATGTAGTTGATGTAGATTTGGTGAGGTGTCTACAGCATACTGCTACAAACTTCGCTTTTTACATTTTATTGGTAACAACAAGTTACTGATGGCGCTCTGCAGAACGGATTTGTTTCTTAGAGGCAGCAGAGAAAAAGGACCTGGCTCTTGTGAGCACCTCCTCTCCTGCAGAAAAGGATGTAAGAAGATGGTACGACAGCAAATGACTTGTTAAACATAATGTGATGTCACAGCATACCAGCCTCCAGCACCTATTCTGTCTGAACTTTATGTCCTCAGTCTGGACTGGACATTCCTATGCCAGGAAAGACGGAAGTACCTGGACTGTTGAAACAGCTGACAACTCTATATTGTTTGTGTACTGGTTATCCCTCGCGTTGTCTCACCGGTCTTTTCAAACTTTATTCATTTTACTTATTCGCAATTATTCCTTTCTATAGCCATTGGTAAAGAGACTGATATTTCTTTAAAGAAGTCCGATTCTATAATTGATCTACCACTAAGTTTTAATTATCTGTTTATAATTACCCATCTTTGTGTTTTGTAATACAGGGAGTCCCTTGTATTTCTGATTAATCAGTTCTGCACAACACAGGTAGACCAGTATGTAGTTTAATTTTGAAGACCATGTTACCCATACCTGACACTTTTTTCAACCAGTGGTTGTTTTAATGCTATATCTTATCTAAACCACTCAGACTTCCTAATTAGAACACAGACCTCAGCTACGTTGCCTTTATCTTTTGTAAGAGTCTAAATAAGAAGAGTATTTCACACGCCTCTACTTCCATATTGGATTTAGCTAGTTTTTATTGACCTAAGGAGACTGCTCAAAGATAGGGTCGTCTGTTTTTGAATAGTCTCAGTCAGTTTTATCTTGCAGTCCTCTATCATTACAACTCTGCTTGTTTCAGAATTTTTGCAGTGTAACCAAAACAGGAATAAGGCTCAGAAATTGCATATTTTCAAGATATTAAAAAAGTGCAGAAACTGATTTTGCAAGTGTTATTTACACTGACACAGCACATCCTGAGCAGAGGAGCTCTATTGCTCTCATTGTGGCTTCATAGAAAAGAAAATTATGCCAAGTGTCAGCAGAGGGGGGGTTGCAGAAATGGGCTCTTAGCAATTTTTAGCTCTTCTTACTGTTGGCCTTCCCCCCTTTTCTTCTTGCAAATCATAGGTATTTGGGATAATTTATTTACAGGAAATGTTTAATGAGATGTATTTTCTTATAGAGATGTTTCTTACACAAAGCTTTGTAGCAGAATATATTTGCAGCCTGTTGACTTTAATGTAGAAAAATGTATAATAAGATTAAATATATTAAATATCCTTTCCTGTTCCTCCCCAAGTATTTAACCCATATTCTTTTCCTTACCTGCTGCTTTAGAAGAATAGTTCTTTCTGGAAAGATATGCAAATCTATGGAAAGAAAACCTATATATTTTAGCTGTACAAGAAAAAGCATCTGATTGTACTTGTGTCTCAAAGCATTATGTAGGCTGAGTTTTGGTAAAACACATGAAGTTCATCTTAAAATCTCCATGTATCGTTTCTACAAAGCTGGTTTTAAGTGGCAACTCTCTGTATACTTCTCTTGGGACAGTTTACACCTGAAAATTCAGGAAAAAAAAATTTGAAATTCATGCATCTGGATGCATAACGTTTGATCAACCGGGTTAAACAGGAATGTTGCCCTGACGCAGTCCCTGGGTAGTGAGCCATAGCAGAAAGACTCTGGGTAAAGCTGGCATTCAAATTACACGGCATTTCGCTATAAATTAGAGCATACGAATACACCGCTGCAAGAGCGGTTCCAAAATGGCAGATACCAGCATTCACCTCTAATAACATGAAACCATCCATACGACACAACCGAAAATATTGCTACGAAAACCAGCCAAGTTCCGATCCCAGGAAAACTCCTGCAGAGCTCAATAAATATTGCAAAATAATGGCTGTGGTTATTGAGCAATGGTCTCAATATTCTTGTTACTTGTTTCTGGTAGCCCTTTGCTCAAACAGATGTGCAGTTGGAGGATGGGATTGGTCACACCAGCCTTTGTACAAAAGAAAGAAAAAAAAGGTTTTGCTGCTGTTATTTGCAATATTTGGTGGGTAGACCTTGGAGTCACATAGTAACAGAACATAACATCAGAAAGTTGTGAGCATCTTCAGAGCCCAAGGACTTCAACAGAGCTCGAGACTGCCAAAGCCTTCAGAGATTTAATCTTGGAACAACAACAATAGGCACAGGCGGTTCATCGCACACCACAAATACTGAGCAAAAGAGCCGAACTGAATAGCATGCAAGCTAGCTGTTTCACAAGACTGGATTTTGATTGTTTAGAGGCCATTCAGTTAATATTTTGGAGAATAATATACATCAGTTTGAGAATAACAGAACAAACTGAATTCGGGGATAATTGCTCTCACTCACTGTGTCACTCATCAAGGGAATCAAGAGTGACTTTGGCTCAGTAACGTTTCAGAAATCTGCTGTCATGACACAAGTACTGAAGAGATTATTGCTGAACAATTCAAATACGCTTCCCATTAGCCTAGAATAGCCTCAGCATTGCAACATCTCTTTGGAAATACTTATTAACTTTCCTAAAAATAATGGATTTCTACCCTATAACAGCTTATATTTGATTTACACTATAAATGTGGGTGTGTATCTATCTCCTATTACTGTACTATTTGCTTTGTCTTATGTTGTTTGCGACCTATAGTATTTATGATTTAAACCACTTTTTTTTTTTAAGGAAAGCAATTAAAATAGATTTATGCACTTACTTGTATAGCCACACTTTCAACAGCATACATCCAGCACAATTCACCAGAATTCAGTGTATTCTGACTTCCCTGCTCATTGTCTCAGCAACAGCAAAAACCCCTCATCAAACACCATGAGCTGTCTTAGCAGAGGCTGGGAAGAGACATTCCTAAACTGTTCTTTGTCACCAAGCACCAGCCCTCTCCTTTTTCACTTCGGAGCTCTGCATCATCACCCCCAGTAGGAGAGGTAACCTCTATCAAATAAAATTTGTATTTTTCATCCCTTCCACTTTCCCTTACGTCTAGGAAAGTCATTAAAAAAAGATATCCTGGAGGTTCAAGGCAGCAGAATCTCATATAGCAGACGTTCTAAAGCAAGGCTTTTAGGAGCCTTGACATTTATCCTGTAACTTTCAAGAACTTAAGTGCTAAGAGAGTTATGTAGATAAGACAACCACAATTACAAAAAAAAATAGCCATACCTGTTAGGGTTGTTAGTCAATAACCGTCCACAGCGGTGGTAGGAACAAACACCACCACCTCTTCCAAAAAAACCCACAACCTCGCCTGTAGTCCCTGACAGAACGCTGTTATTTTTTTACACCAGCCGTAGTTTCACGCCACACAAAGCCATCGTTAATTTTACTTTTAAATCATAATATAAACTTTTGTTTTCTTACTTAGCTTGCCAGTCTGATGCATGGCGTCTTTCTGTTGCCGCATTAGGAGTGATGCTGCACAGGAGTGAAGGAACAGAGTTAGTCTAGAGGTCTGGGCTCTCTCATTTAAATTGTAAGTTTTCACTGCGACAAACGGAAGCTTTCTGCTCAAGTGCCTTATTGTCTAACACAGTTTTTAACATGCTCACCACTACCAAAAAATGCTTATCGTTCGACACAGACCCTACGCACATTCTTACCTTAGGTTTTTGCCTTCAACTTTGTATGTCTGTTGGTAGTTGCTGAAACGTGGCACAGGTCTCCTGCAGCCTCCTCTCATCTTACTGCTCAGGCAGCCTTTTACAGACCTACTTAGGGCAGCAACGCAGGAGGTAAGGAGAAAATGTAGACAAAGGTGGGGGTGGGGAGAGTGTGCTGGAGCAACCCAGTCAAAAGCTTGAAATGGTGAGGAGAAGAGGAAATCTACCTCGAAATTTCATTAGATACTATTGCAAAAGCTGTGAATGTTCATTGTATCTCACCCAGTTACCAAGAACGGAGGAAGGATAAACGTGTTCTTTCCGCTGCTGAGCCACATCCCCACAGCACTGACCCAAACAGGGGAGGACTGATTGAGTGATCCTGGTCCCTCAAAAGCTGAAGTATTGAGCCTATGACCCGCCCCAGGCAGCGGCATGCTTCTCACCTTGGCTCACTGTACATCCAAATCCCAATAATTCCAGAGGCTTTGGATTTGTCACCAACCCTCAGACACTTTGTTCAGACAGCACTGCTGTAGCTCACAGCCTGCTCATGCCTGGGGACCCTGCTGGAAGACTGCGGAGAAGAAGGAAGAGACAAAAGCAGGAGACGGCTGCTGCATTGCAGAGCTCCAGCTGGTCCCAGAGCTATTATTTTGACCACCACTGATGGGGCTGACCATGATGGATATAAGCATTGGATGGAGCTCATTGCAAACTTGTTTATTCTGGCAGCTCCCTGTTTTTTTTGGATTTGCTTATTGTTATAGCATGAGCATCAATTACTTATTTACAAATGTCTGGTCCCAATAAACTCTTTGTTTTTTACAGTACCGGCTTGCAGCTTGATTTAGAAGTGGTTTGCTGCATGCCAACTTCCTGAAGCAGAGGAAATAAGCTTTTAGAGGAAATTAACATTTTAAGAAGCACAGTCATTTTTGGGGTTTTCTTTTTGGTTGTTTTTTGTTGGTGGGTGGTTTTTTGTTTTGGGTTTTTTTTAAGGAAAAGACTATTTAGAAAAAGAGAAGGAAAAATGCAAAAGTAATGCAAAGAGATTTCCTGACACAAATCTTAGTCTTTGAGTCCTTGGCAAAACTCATACTGTAAAGTCTCCACTACTGTTACCAAAGTACGCCAAAGACTAGCCAACAGACCAGAAACGTATACCTGTGTGGCTGCTACAGCATGTATATTCCGGGGTTTTATTCCCTATAAACTCCCTTTTATTTCTGAGTATGTTATTCATCAATATTCAAACTTTTCAATATGCAAACTTTTTTTAAAAAAACCCCAACTATTAATAAAACATTCATTAATTCAGTGCAACTGCAAGCATAGGACTCACGGGTATTGTTTCTTTCCTTTACAACAGTAATTTTTAATGGAGCCACCAAGGTATGGAGATATATATAAAGCTACGAGTGACATGGTTCTGGAAGAACTTTGTCAGGAATTTTGGAATGAATCACATGAACGAATCCAATAACAACTCAAAGCTTTAGAAAAATCCACCTCAGAATTATTTTGACAACGTCTTTGTCTCATTATCTCAGCAGTTACGGATAGCGTAGCGATTCTGCGTTAGAATGGATGGTAAAAGAAAATCCCCACGTATGCGCTCTCGACGAACACAACTTTTGTTTTAAATAACATTTAACTCTTCTACTGAGTTAAGTTTAGAAGAGGGTGATGATACTGTCTTTTCCAGTGCAGCACACTGTTAACTGGCAATATTGTGTTAAGTCTGGAGAAGCACTGGGATTAAGTTAATAAACCTTTTCAGTTACTTGCAAGATAGCGTTCTTTATGCTGGAGCTTCCTTCTAACCTTTGTGGAGCTCAATGTTCATGGGAAGAACAGACTGCAAATCATAAATGGTCTCCTTTAGAAATTCATCAGGGTGGCTACATACCTGCGAAGCAAGAGGCCTTCCCTTTGTTACCAGAACATCCAGCGAGACCTTAAAATGTATCAAAATCTATAAATTTATCAGATTAATGTTCATTTCTCTTCATCTCTGGATTTTTTTAGTGCTGGTGTAGTTAAATGTGAAAACACCAAAACACAATTCCCGCAGTATCCACATTCGTTATCACCGTTGGTGACACAGCCTCTCTAAATAAGTGAACAGGAAGACATTGATGTGAGGTGTTCGAGAAGAGGTTGGATGATGTACTCAGGGACAAGATTTAGATTATGAGATAATATTGGGTAATAGGTTGGTGATAGGTTAGGTAGTAGGTTACAGGTTGGACTTGATCTCTATGGTCTTTTCCAACCTTGTTAATTCTGTGATTTTGTGTAGAAATCCTGTTTTGTGGGCAAACATTTTAACAAGGCATGGAATTCAGTTGCATCTTACCTTTAAAAAGAGTCAGCTACCCCAGTGTTGTCTTTCCCAGCTGAACAAAGGGCTTCATTTGTACGTGACCAGATGTGTATTTAATGAGCTCCTCAGCTGTGTTAGTAATCAGATTAATTTTATGTGCCCTAGGAACAATGCATGAAATAGTTAGTTTTCATCTAAGAGTTCAAATCTAATTTTATTTTTTTCTTATTAATTAACATTTCTGCCTTTTTTAAACAATAGACTGCTAAAATTTGCAGGCTGTTTCAGGAAATATTCCACCTCTAACTGCCCGATTGCAGAATTTAAATCAACGTAATTGCATGAAATGCAGAAGAAAGTTGAACTGCACAGTAGTTCCTAATATCTACTGAGCACTAACAGATTGGATGGGCAAACTGTCAAGGAAATGTGAGATGAACTTCACAACAGCTTGAAATAAGCGTTAAAATTCCTGGGTTCTTTTTCTGCAGTACAGTCTAAATATTTCCTAAAATACATCTCTGAAAAAAAACCATTTTGAGTATACAAAGGTTGATTTACCGATGATCCAACAGGCAGAAAGTCCTATAGAAGTCATTGACGGCAGCTGAGGTGCAGCACTTCAGGAATGTTCTTGTGTCACCACGTGGCGCAGGTCACCTTTCCTGAAACATTAAAACCAAACCTGAGAACACTCAACACAGAACTCAAAAGACTTCAGAGATCAGCAACGGCAGCATCGCAGGAATGGAAACCGGCTGCAGGGAAAGATTCACAGAGGATTGTTTCAGGGGTCGAGGATTTATTGACTATTTTAGAAAGAAAATTACTTCGAAGATGATGATGAAGTGCTATAAAGTAATGAGAGGCTGAGAGAAGGTAACGATGCAAGAATTTAACATCCTTCATGTTAGAAAGAAACAGTAAGTCAATGTAATCCTCCTGCGCATAGCAAGCTACTTTATTTTACCCACTTAGCCCTTTTAAGTAGTCACCAACATTTTGATGAAGCACGACTTGCACATGACAGCAAATAATATTTCCTTTAAAGTCACCTCAGTTTGAAGTCACCGGGAGAGGAGGAGGCTTGTCCCATATTTAAATACATCTGGCTTACCCCCAGTTGTTTTTATCCGGATTTTTTTTTTCTGCTGGATAAAGGAGACATCTAGTACTCACCAGTTTCTCTTTGTCAAGCTACTTCTACACTGAAAGCCACTCACATTTCAGCCTCCTTATCAGGCTTTGTATCATGGTCCTTTTTGTTGAAAGCACATTTTAGCATTGTGGAACAGTGAAAGAGAGGCAGCAGGAGGTTTTTGACAGCTGCACTGGGGTCATCTCAGGCTTTTACATCTAGGAAGATTGGTGAGACTGTTTGGGATTTGGAACAAGCATGGTGACCGCTAAAGCGACCAGCAGTTAAATGTTATCAGCTTTGTTGACATTAAAGTTGGCATCTGTGGGGTCACTTAACTGAATACTGTACTTTAAAGTTCATCGGAACTAGAGCTGGCGGGAAAACCTGTGGAAATTCTTTTTGCATTATTTTATTTTGCTGCTTCCATTCAGGGGTAAAAAAAAGGTTTTGATCACGGATTTTTATGTTGGGTCAGCTCTAGATAAAAATACATTTTATAGTAATAAAGCGTTCATTATCAGTGCTGCATGTGATTTTGCAAAAAGAAATAATACTGCAACATTGATAGTTAGAAGATTTCCTCAGGTCATAGCAAGAATTGTAGACTCCAGCCCTCGCTGTCTAATCTCTCATCATGCACATGGTTTCCAGTTCTTAGGAGTGTGACACTGGCAATAGGAAACAGAGTGTAACTTTCCTTCTCTTTGCTACAAGGGTCAGAAAATAAGTTATCTCTAGGAAAAGTTTTGAGTATTCCTGGGAACTCACAGGGATTTAGCCAAAGAGGAGACCTGGCACAGGATTCCTATCAGCTAATTTTAACGGTCTGAAGGTCAGGTGTCATGACAAGGTTAATCATACAGTCAAGAGAAGCTGAGAAAATAATTCACGTGTTCTATGTTAGAGCCTGCTCCTGCTAACAACTGTCTGCTGCCTGCCTCTGTTTCTCCACTGAGTAGAGTTTTGATACTGAGTTCCCACCAGCCCTATAGCTTTCAGATGCACAAGAACAGAGAAGGTAAATTGTACTTTTGGTGCACAGTAAAGAGGGGTTTAAGCAGTGTATGGACAGCAGGAATAGAAGAGTGGGTCAAATACTGCCTAAGATCAATATTTGAGCACCTATGACTACCCATAACTTTAAGCTTTCCGTGGCTACTTCTAGCATGGTGCA